>OY796855.1:24125360-24337860 GCA_963680765.1 Agrochola lychnidis
GTAACAAAACACAATTCAATTAATTTATTTTTTGCCAACATGGGGTAGGGGTATAAATATTATACATGTTTTGTTATGATGTTATGCACGTTGAAGACAAGGAATTTTGGCAATAATTCCTTCTGCATATGTGGCTTCCCTGGTGCTTCATTAACGGCATAACAATGTAAATGTCTATTAACTGCTCCCAAATTACGATGATTATTTTATTTTACTTTTTTTACATGCTTCCTTAACATAATCTTTTCATTATTTGACATTATGTACCTACAATTTTCTATATTTTTTTTATCAAATTAGATTTGTTACAGCTGTTGTGGCAATCATGTCATTTGGTTTAAATAAGTCCTTATTTTTATTATTTTACTAATCTTTTAAATAGATCATTTTCTTTTAGATTTTGTGAATGTGAGAAGTAGTACTTGTTGATAGGCCTACACTGTCCTCTCATACCTATTAATACTGTAATTTAAAAACATTGTAGAAACCATTTAAGTATTTTTAAAAGAGTAACCGTGGAGTTTTTTGCCGGCTCTTCCCTATAGGAAGCGACCAATTGGAACCGTGCACCTAACTTTTGACGTTTCATAAGTGCCCTTGTAGGTTTATGTGAAATAAAATATTTTGAATTTTGATAATGTTCTCTATACTTTGCCGTCACTTGGGCATGCAACATTTTACACATAAACTACAAATTACAATCTACTATTAAAATAATAAAGAATCAATAAATATTACAAAATGATTAAATTGGAAAATCATTTTACCATTTTATTTTTCAATGTCAAATAGTATCTAGTGGTCAACAATTAAATAAATGTCATATTAAATAGTGAATAAATAAATAAAAGTCCTAAATAAATAATAATTGTGAGTTATACATGCCATTTCTATGATTGAATATCTGATTTATTATTGGCCATAAGGATTCCCTTTCAGATACTCCTTCACACTGTAATACACTTTATCAGTTAGAAATTCCTTTAGCTTTCGCTTAAATATGTGTGAGTTGTCAACGTCTGTAATACAACATGGCAGGACAAATGCCTGATGTGAGTAGCAGTCATTTGTTATTTATTAATTGTTTTGTATGTAAACTTTTTTATCTACACCTATGCTATAAAACCTCTATAAAAGTATCTGAAACAGTTAGTTTATTAGCAACATTATAACAGCCAGTGTCATAGTAACCATTACATCATCCAAACGAGTGCTATAATGTTGTACTAAATTTCATTACGCAACTCGTTTCAACGTTCAAACGGGGGACAGCAGCACCCGCTGCACGCATGTGTGTGTGATGTGCTGCTGCAGGCGACATACATACGTGGACTTGTACTGAATTTCGTGGGAATTTCTTTATTCTTGATCTCGAATTACAAACATCCAATGGCTTCAGAAACTTTTATAGAGGATTCATATCATGGGTGTAGATAAAGTCTTGTATGCAACTGTTATAATTAGGTATTAAAACACTCATGTGATACTATTATCACACTCGGCTTCGCCTCGTGTGATAAACCCACGTTCATGTTTTAATACCCCTTATACAACAGTTGCATAAATAACTATTATTTAATCCTGTATTGACTTTTACATTTATAAGCAGCTTTCAATTTTTAACCAAGTTCCAAAAGGAGGTGTTCTCAATTCGACTCAAAGTTTTTTTTTATTTTGAATATTTGTTACGCGATTACTCCGCCAATTATGAATTGATTTTGATGATTTTTTTTTTTTGTTTGGTAGGTCATACTTCAGAGGTGGTCCCGGATAAATTTTATTAACTTTGCTTGGATGGTTTTTGAGTTAGCTTCAAAAATACGTATTTTTTCCCACTTAGTATGTGCATGATATGATAAGTTCCTGTCACTGATATTTACGAAGCAGGTAGTGGTATTCGAATTTGTGTGGGGTAAGTACCACAACTAAAACGGAAGTCAGTGGCAAAAAACAAAAATTCAAAACCAAAGACACCGATTTCCGAAATTAAAGTTATTTTCCACTTTGTAGTGTTTTTTTGGAAGTCGGTTGTATTTTTTGTAAAAAGTTTTTTTTACTTGGTTTTACGCAGAGATTTTAGTGTGCCTGCCTCGTTGGTCCAGTGTTCGCAAGCGCTATTGCTGAGCATGAGGTTCTGGATTCGATTCCCGGGTCGGCCAGTGTTATTGAGTTTTCCATCTGGAATTTCTCAGTAGCAGCTCGGAGTCTAGATTTGTGCCCGGTTGTTGGCAATAGGCTCGCCCCCTATAACATGGGGCTTAAACATAACTGGCGAAATGTGGGTGTACTATATAGGTGCACCTCTGCCTAACCCTTCGGGAAATATAGTCGTGATGTTATGTTATGCGTTGTGTGTTTATAGTGCAAATATTTTTATAAAAGCCACTTCTTCTTCAGAGAAGGGGATTCTTTTGTCTGTTATGTCCCGGATCGAAAAATCAATCTGCCTAGCCTTTGCCCAACTATGTTGGGGTCGGCTTCCAGTCTAACCGGATGCAGCTGGATACCAGTATTTTACAAGGAACGACTGCCTATCTAACCTCCACAACCCAGTAACTGGGGAATACGATACCCCTTGGTAAGACTGGTTGTCAGACTTTCAGGCTTCTGACGACCCGTGACGACTGTCAAAGATCCACGAATGACAGCCGGGACCAACGGCTTAACGTGCTTTCCGAGGCACGGAGGAGTCTCGGTATGTAGACATGGTCACCCATCCACGGACCAACCCCGGCAAGCGTAGCTTAACCTGATGGATCGACCCGTGCGACTGTTATTACTTAGCCACAAGCTCCTCGATCTCGGATATAAGGGATTTATGTAAGTTCGTGGTTCTGGTAGGTAAACTACATTTTTTCAATATTCTCTATGGCCTTGTAATGTTTTTGATGATATATCACTCTTATTGATAGCAATGGTAGAAGTATCTAAATCTCTAATGATTAAAAATCATCGAAACATGAACGCATTAAGTTTACCTCACAGATTTACGTACAGGAAGCTGTTGTATTTTTTCAAGAAAAAACTATATTTTCTTACCTCCCAAAACTAAAGGGAAAAAATTTAATACAATAAAAGAATTTTAAAAAATCCTTCAAAATCTCTCTGCTTTTATAAAATCGCACATTCACGAAAAAACATTTTTTTTTGTAAGCCTTTATTGTGTCCCACTGCTGGGCAAAGGCCTCCCCTATTTCCTTCCAAACCTCTCTGCTTTGTGCGATTTCAGGCCATAAAAACATAATTTTAAATATTACTAGAATCGACAAACACACGTAAACTTACACACATTTTGAAAACCTAACACAAAATTACTGAAATTATTGTTTACAAGTTTAGTTAGATACACGTAGACTTACAAAAATTTGGAATACCTAACACTAAATTACTGTTTACAAGTTAGTATTATTGAAAAATTTCCTCAAACTCTTTACCCTCACCAATTGATTGGATCTAATCCCAAATATGAATTAATTCGAAATATCTCATTAAACATACCATTAAAAACAAATTCACTTCACATTCACTTGATTAGTACCTTTCTATAGGTATAATCCTTATAACAAGACAAAAATTATCAAAATTTGTGTTTACAAGTATTTTCTCAAATGTTGGTAGAGATTTCTTGGATGTTCTAAGTCAAACAAACTTTTTACCCTTACCAATTGATATATAACTAATCCCAAACATATTGGAATATCTCCATAAATTTACGATAAAACAAGCTCACCATACTATAAAAAGGACACTTCTAATTCACTTGACCAGTACTTGCCATATAGGTATAATCCCGCCCGCCCGACGACCACTCATTGGTCCGCGAGCGCTTATAAAAGCCTGCCACATAAGTTCATCGCACAGTTCCAAGCGAGCGCGCTCAAGGCACGCCGCATTTCTCCGCGTGTGCGTTGTTCCTTACGAGTCTTCGAGATTTTCAGGTAAGTTTTGAAACTTGTTTTTTCAGGATATTTTTATGTTTATTCGGATTCGTGTTATTGGTGTTTTTTTATAAATGACAGTAGATACTGTATGGATATTGAGTGTATAAAATGGAAAACTTTATCTTGATTTTTCGTTTAGAAAAATGGATACTGACTTAGTAATTTTTTCATGGATTACAACTCAACAATTATTTATTCTCTCTTCATGAATCTGACTTAAAGTTAATGTGTACAAAAAATATCTCGGCTGTATTTCGCTTTTGTAAGTGACTGGTGCCTGATTTAGGTTTTTGGGAAATACCTGTGTTACAGGTCACCAGGCCTCGTTCACGGCTAGAATTAGCTTTTGCAGGGATACCGTGCAAGAGTCGAAGTTAAACAATATGCATAACAAAAATAAAAATTAAGTAAAAGTTATTATTATTATTTATTTATTTATTTAAATCACAATTATAACACCTTTACAGACTCATCCAAGGCGATGTAAGTCACAAAATATACACAAATTTCCAAAAAAATGAATAATCTGTAAGCAGAATTACAAAGAATTATTTAATGTAATCAATTACTATTCTAAACATGACAATTCTTACTCTATCAAACCTTTAAACAATATGCTTAACACAAATAAAAGAAGAAGTAAAACTGTAAAAAATACCTACCTATAATTCTGCAGAGGTATTGAGTCATGTTGTGAGACGATATATGGATAAAAATTCCGGTGCTTTTCAGAGAAGTCTTTTCCACAGTAAATGAGAAAAATCCAACAACAAAAATAATCGAATAAAATACCGTTCTAGAAAGAAACAAAGTTTTTATAGTTAAAATATTTTTATAGGTACTCTATCATAATTTAAAAATCAATCAACTGTCGTTGACACTTAAAACAGGAAGATTATTATGCAGACTCAATTTTGCAGTCAGAATATTCAAGTACTTAGACATATAGACACATACGTAAATTATTCTATTACTACAGATGAAAGCTAACAAGCCTATGTATGAATTACATTACATTGAGATACAAAGCGAAGGGTATATTTTGTTATTCTTAACACAAGACCATCTTCTTGTACCAATAATGTAGATTAAAGTACCTACGTTATAACAGTAAAGTTTATATCGCTGTCCCCGGCGAATAAAATGGTAATGTGCTATTACGATAGTTTTAACTTTATTGCATATTCGATATTTAGAGGTCCGATTACACTCAGTCAATTTTTTTCATACATTTCCTACGTATATTTCAGAAGTTACGAGATTTTAAGGTGTATTGTAATGAATATAAAAAATCACTTTTCTTTTGGTATTTGAACTATTCCGCTATGTATACCTATTAGTTAATAAGATTTTTACAAAAAACAGTTTTTTATTTTTCCTGTAAAATTTGGTTTTTACGATTACGATTTTATTCTCCGGGGACAGCGATATTTTCTATTTTATATAAATAAAAAATAAAAGCTCCCTTTTTTTGAAGTCGTTGGCAGGTAAGCGCATCACTTAGAAACAGCTAAACCAATTTGGTTTTAAAATGTTTGTAATAATCCAAATTAGTAGTTTATTAGGAAAATTTTAGAAGTTGCCCGGAAAATTCGGGAAAATTGTAGCGTCCTTTTTGTACGAAAGATTGAATTTTTTATAGGAAAATTTCTGTCGGGTCAGCTAGTAAACTATATTTTTTCAATCGGATATTTAAACAGCGACGCTTAATGTATACACAAAAAAAAAACACACAAGTTCCAAAAAAAAACACTACAAAGTGAAAAACACCTTAAATTTCGGAAGTCGGTGGCAAAAAACGAAAATACAAAACCCAAGACACCGACTTCCGAAATTAAAGTTATTTTTCACTTTGTAGTATTTTTTTTTTGGAATTCGGTTGTTTTTTTTTGTAAAAAGTTCTTATTTTTCACTTTTTAATTGTGGTACCTACCGGGCTACCCACACATTCGAATACCACTACCTGCTACCAGTAACAGGAACTTATCATATCATCTACATACTAAGTGGGAAAAATACGTATTTTGTAGCTAACTCAAAAACTACCCAAGCAAAGTTAATAAAATTTATATGGGACCAATTTGAGAGCATACCCTTTCAGACAAAAAATTATTTTCAAAATCGGTCAACAAATGACGGAGAAATCGGCGGACATACATAAAAAAAACAAACATACGCTGCGCTACCTCCTTCTTTTTCGAAGTCGGTTAAAAATATGCTGAATCTATTTCAAACTTATGTAAAAGTCATAAGTCTGGATTATTCGTCATTTATGTTTGTTAAAAAATATTAGTGATCGAAGCTCAAGAACAGTTACAATTTAAGTAGGAAACCACGTTTATTTCACGTTTGATTTAATCTGACTAAAACTCTAATTAAAATAGTTATTTAATATTCTTATCAATATTTCGTTGGGGCAACCGGTAATACCGCTTTGTTCTACGTTATTAGGACTGAATTTAATCATAACAAAAACGAATTATCACGTAAAATCCCCAAATTGAAACGGTGAAACGGTGAAGGAAAACATCGTGATAAAACCGGCATGTCCTAGAACCGAAAAATTCGAAGACATGTGACATCTACCAACCCGCACTGGGCCCGCGTGGTGGATTACGGCCCGCTCCCTCTCACAGAGAGGAGGCTTGTATCCCAGCAGTGGGAACATTTATAGGCTGATGATGATGATCCCCAAATTATTATTTTTACTGAAACAAAAAACAAAATAGATGGAGGGTTTATCCATGGTTTCAGTTTTCACGTCGATGTCCCTGACACCCTATATTATGCAACATAAATGTCTTGCAGCACACGTAGGAGAAGGTATTTAGTCTAGGATACACATTAAAGCCTGATTAGCAAACGGTGCTTACCAGTACAAAAGGGCTTAAAAGTGCAAAAAAAACGTAACCTTAGGGATGCTACACACTTGCTTGGGTGGAGACAGTATTTGTTGAACAAAAAAGCCGAACCGAAGCACTTACCAGACGTACTCGTCTTTTATTCGGTTCGTGCCTATCAAATTCAAATTAAAAAAAAACAAATTCAAAAGTCATTTATTCAAACTAGGCTGAGAATCAGCACTTTTCGAACGTCAAAATTACATAAGACAGTCCCCCAAAAACGCCCACCCTTCACTACTTTTTAACCTTTGTAATTCGAATGAAATCAAACCAAAATAGTTTATTCGCATAAAAATATATGGTAGGCAATTAATTGTAGCCAAAACTCTACCTTTTATTTTAAACAAACAAAACGAGGAATAATTTGTAATAACATCAAGCATTAAAGTTTTTGTGGTATTCAAAAAGCTATGTTTAAGTTCTTGATAAATATTGGGACAACCAATGTTCAATTTATCGCGTTGTCCCGACAGGGATCGTAGGAAAACAATTTTATTGAATATCGTAATTTGTTAAGATAACCTGTTAAAAACTAGCTCTAGCGCAAATAATTCTTAAAGTAAGTGGATTTTGAAAGAGAATTCCCATAACATAACATAGCTCTCCTATTCCCCGAAGGATTAGGCAGAGGTGTACCTATCTACATTTCACCAGTTATGTTTAAGTCCCATGTAATGGGGGGCGAGCCTATTGCCATAAACCGGCCACAAATCCAGACTCCTGGCTGCTTTTGAGCAATTCCAGATGCAAATCCCAATAACACTTTGCCCGACCCTGGAATCGAACCCAGGACTTCATGCTCAGCAGTAGCGCTTGCGACCACTAGACCAACGGGGCTGGCAAAAAGTTTTTGTGTTTTTAAGCTATTGCATTGCATAGCTTTTATCGCGGGCTTTGAGCGCGGCGACCGAATCAAGAAATTCCGTAACGTAACGAAAATAAAACCTAACACCCCCCACTCCGCCTACTATGTAATGACGGTTCCATCACGTTGTCATGGGAACGTAATTTTTGTTTTTATGTCATCACGTCATCATCCCAAGTGTAGCGTTAACAAATAGGAAGTATGGAGGTTACAAATGCTATGCAATAGCTTTACCGCGGCAGTCCCCGAGTGCCACACGTTTTTTTTTATAAGGACTATATAATATGTAAAAAAAAAAACGATCCGAAAGGGCACATAGGTGCTGCAATAGTAATAAATAATCTAATTATTATTAAAAATAAAAAAGTTACGTTTACGTTTGACGTTCAAAAGTGCCATACAAAGGCCTATTTGAAATAAATGATTTGACTTTGATTTTGTTATTGCTATTTAATATTATTACGAATTTTTAATAACGAAAACTTATTACACGATTTTCACGATTTGACGATTTTCTTAATGATGATTTAGTAACTAATTGACATAATGATTGTGAACCTGGTTCGCTTACTTAGTCTTATTATATATTTTTTTAATGCTGTGGACCACACTGACATTTTTATTTATTTTTTTGTAATTCCAATGATCTGCATATTTCTAAATTTTTTATTGGAATTGTAAACCTTTGCATACCTACGTGACGGTAAAATATGGAGAACTTGATCATAAAAACACCTATGTACTATACCCATTTTTTGCAAAGAAATAAATGATTTGATTTGATTTAAAATTCACATTTTGAATACCATAATTACCCCAAATCCATTAAAAATAAGTAAATTTTCAACAGGTGTGATCAGTTATGACTAGTAGACACCCGCTAAATGACGGCCGCCGGCGTTCCATGTGATAACCCGGTAAAATTCCCCATTTAAAAAAAATTGGCGATTTTTTTTTCTTTTTTCCAGAAAATTACCACATACATACCCTCTCAGTACGATACCTGACAACACTCTCACGGATTGGGCAGGTTTTTTTTACATGTTGTATAGTCCCACTGTTGGACGAAGGTCTCCGCCATACTTTTCCAATAATCTTTATGTTGTGCCTCCTCCGGCCAATAATGAAATGAAAATGAAAAATGAAAAAGTGTTTATTCACAATGTTGGTACTTCTTATTGTCATTGGGCACAGCTTCGGGTCTCTCCAAATAAAGATGCGTGTGGTGATTTTAATTACTGTATTTTCAGGTTTTCATTGTTACAAATAATACGTAGTGTTTAACAAATGATCGTCGCCGGCAAAGTGAAAAAAAGATGGCGCCATGGCGGGCAAAGTGAAAACAAAGATGGCGCCATGGCGGGCGATGTGAAAAGATTCGTTCGGAAATCAACTCGATCATTTTTATAAGCCAAAGCACTTAATGCTTGGACATGCCCCCGGCCTTGGAAGCACTCGCGTCCAACATCTTGTCATCAATTTCATCGAACAGAGGACAAATTCGAGGAAATGCGCGTCTGATGATCCCACTGGAAGTTTGGATGTCAGCTACTCGGGACACCCCATCCTTTCCTGGCAATGTGGCTATGATGTGTCCTAATCTCCACTTCAATGGCGGAGTGTTGTCTTCTTTGATGATCACTAGAGTATTAGGCTGAAGATCAGTTTTATTCTCCTTCCATTTCGTTCTTACTTGCATTTCTGATATATACTCCTTGGTCCATCGAGACCAAAAATGTTGTCTGATCTGCTCTAGTCGTTGGTAGCGTGTTAGTCGATGAGCAGGAACTTCAGTCAGCTGTTCAGTTGCAGGCGCTGTCAGGAGACGACCAACCAAAAAATGGGCCGGACTCAAGGGAAGGAAATCGTTAGTTAATAGGACGGGAATTGAGGATGGCTTCAATCTGATATAATACCGTGCTAAACTCCTCAAACGTTAAGTGTGCATTACCGACTACGCGGGACAAGTGATGCTTGCATGATTTTACTCCAGCCTCCCAAAGTCCACCAAAATGAGGAGCATACGGTGGGATAAAAGAAAACTTAATGTCCTGACTAGTCGCATAATCAATTAAATCTGCAGAACAATTTGATAAATAATTTAAAATTCATTGGCAAGGCCTACAAAATTCCTACCATTATCAGATATAATTTCAGCAGGTTTGCCACGCCGAGAGATAAATCTCTTTAACGCAAGTAAATAAGCCTCAGAACTAATGTCACTAACCAGTTCCAAATGTACTGCACGAGTCACTTAGCAGACGAATAAGCATATATAACCTTTCAGTAATTTTGAGCCCCTGCCTTTACGATTCAATACGAGCACTGGCCCAGCGTAGTCCACACTACTACGTAAAAATGGAAAACCAGGAGTGATTCTCTCCTGCGGTAAATTGCCCATAATAGGTGATAAGGATTTACCTCTCAAGCGTCCACAAGTAACGCAGTCATGTACAGTGCGCTTGGCCAGATTCCTGCCCCCTATTGGCCAGTGTGACTCGCGTATATTGTATAGCAGCGCTTGTGGGGCAGCGTGCTGCAGTCGTTTGTGCTCGCTACGGAACAGTAATACTGAAAACCAATGTTTTGATGAGATTAAATAAGGATGTTTTTTATTAAAACTAAAATCACGTGAACCCTTTAATCTACCTCCAACTCGTAAATTTTTATCAGTATCAATAAATAGGTTTAACTTACTCAAACTATGCTTACTTTTTAGACTTTGGCTATTTAATAATAATTTATATTCATCTGCAAAAGACTGTTGCTGACTTAACTTGATTAATGTAACGTCTGCTTCTCTTAGTTCAACTACAGTTAGAGGTCCACGGTTAATATCATTTCTATGGCGTATGTTGTGAATAAAACGCAATACATACGCACATGCACGTTTCATACGATTGTATTGGGAAAATCTCTCAAAGGGAAATACTAATATTTCTGTTGTGCTAAGAAATAATTGAACAGCCTTTTCAGGTTTTGTCTCGGGCAAATCAGCCTGAGAAATGTCAGCAATTGTCGAACTAACTTAATCACAATTAAAGTTAGGATCATGAAGGAACGCTGGCCCTTCCCACCATAAATTATTAGATTTAAGATCTTCTAGCCTGACTCCACGGGAAACTAAGTCTGCTGGGTTGTCTTTACCACTCACATGACACCAAGGAAGTTCTTTAGTTAATTCATGAATCTCAGCTGCCCTGTTTTGGACGAACGTTTTTAATAAATTAGGTGCCATGTGCAACCAACCCAGTACAACAGTGAAGTCACAACAAAAAATTATACTGTCAATGTGACAGTTAAGCGATTCGCGTACCTTACTAAACAGCCTAGCACCTAACAAGGCTCCGCATAATTCTAGCCTCGGAATGCTAACAGGCTTTAAAGGACCTGGACCTGGACCTTTCCCTTTGAACAATATAATCTAACAGTAACGCTTAAATCAAGACTAATTGTGCGCACATAAATACAGGCCCCATACGCGGATTCCGAGGCATCTGTAAAGATATGTAATTCTATACGCGCAGGCTCCTTACCTACGACGTGTCGCGGCACGCGTATTTCTTTGAGAATAGGCAGAGAACTCGCAAAGCGCTCCCAAGTTTGCACGACATCACGAGGGAGTTCATCGTCCCAGCCTATTTTCAAAAGCCATAATTTCTGCAATAAAATTTTGGCTATAATTATCATAGGGCTCAATAAACCTAAAGGGTCAAATATTTGAGAAATCTTTGACATTATATAACGCTTTGTAATTAATTGGTTATTAGCGTTTTCAAACTGCGTATTAAAATGAAATTCGTCACTGATATTAAACCAACTTATACCTAAAGTTTTCGAATGCACGTTTTCGCCTAGTGCTAATTCTTTAAATAATTCAGACGCATTATTTCCTGTATTATCTAAATTAAAATTAAACATCCACTTACGTAGTGGAAAACAACCCGTTTGTAAAACGTTAGCTACATTTCGACAAATATGTAACAGGCTTTCTTTGTTATCATTCCCTGTTATCATATCGTCGACGTAAAAATCCTGGTTAATTATTCTTATGACGTCAGGATCCGTGGAGTCAGCCGCTAACTGTTTCAGGCACCTGCAACTTAGAAACGGTGCAGATGCAGTCCCGTACGCGACTGTATTTAACCGATAAACACCGATAGGCTCCGAAGGATCATCACGCCACAAGATCAGTTGAAGATCACGTTGATTTTCATGAACTAAACATTGTCTGTACATTTTTTCGACATCTGCGCATGCCGTGTACGTGTGCTGCCTAAACCGTAGTAAGCTGGCCATCAGATCGCCTTGTATTGGCGGGCCTACCATTTGCAATTGGTTTAGTGAAACAGCACTCGCATCGAACACGACACGCAACTTGGTGGTCGTGCTATGCTCGCGAAACACGCCGTGATGCGGTAGAATGTAATGAGGCGTCCCGTAGGTGTCAACGCGACTCATGTGACCTAAGCGAATGTACTCATGAATGAAGTCGCTATAGAGCTTTTTATAATCAGGATTACGTAGTAAACGTTTTTCAAGGGCTAATAACCGACGTTCTGCTTGCGAGTAACTTTCGCCTAATGTGTCGGGGCTTTGTTTAAAAGGAATGCGTACACTAAACCTGCCGTCGTTATTGCGCGTAGTGTTATCGACGAAATGTTTTTCACAGGCCCGTTCCTCATCCGTGCGCATATCCCGACGCATGGAAGTCTCCTCAAGCTCCCAGAACAATCGTAACTGCAAATCAATTGATTGCGAGAAGTTACACTGAATGTACCTTTCATGACACGTAAAATTAGAAATAGGTCCGCTTAGTATCCAACCTAGTTTTGAATCTAATAAGAAAGGTCCATTCGGTAATCTTATTTTCTTGTTATTGATAAAATCCCAAAATTTGTCTGCGCCTATTAATATGTCAATATTTTGAGATTCATAAAATTGCGGATCTGCCAATTTAATATCATCGGGAATATTAAACTGTGCGCATTGTTTTGGCATTGCAAGCAACGCCGACGTAATGTTTGGTAAAACAAAACATTGTAAACGCGTAGTGTATCCAGGGTTGGCCCGCGATTTAATCTCAACATCACACATTTGCGTAGATTGTGTGACAGAGTTACCAACACCTCGTATTTCTTGAGTGGACTGTGTTACTGGCGCATTTATTAAATCGCATAATGCTTTTGTTATAAAACATCGCTCGCTACCGCTGTCAAGAAGTGCTCGGACTAAATGATAATCGTTACTATTATCTAAAATCTCAACTAAGGCAGTCGACAATAAAACCGGATTCATAACAGCTGATTGAGTGCATTGTACGTGAACTTTGTTTGCTTGGATCGTCGATATCATATTGTTTGGCGGGGAACCGGAGGCCAAGCAGGGTGCAACAGGCGAGGAGAGGGGCGCTTTCCCAGTATTCGCTGGAGCTGGCGGCGGCGACACCTCATTAGTACCTTTCGACGCATGAAGTGAACCAGACTCATTAACATTACTCGTAAACTTATTGTTATTTTCCGTATGAATCAAGGAGTTATGTTTTTGGTTACACTTTCTACACGGTCCAAACCTACAGTTCTCTAAAGTATGACCCGAACGTAAACAATTCATACACAGTTTGTTGTCATTAATGAGTTTAAGTTTAGTTTCTAAATCATATTCAATAAACTTATGACATGAATAAAGTGAATGACGTGTATTACATAGCAAACAAAGTCTCTTAATACGGCTACGCATAGATTGTTCCTGTGGCTTATTGGTGGAAACATTGCAGTGAATTTTAGACTGACTTTGTGTATTATTATTTTGCTTTTTGTTATCACTATTCTTATTGTGTGACGTATGCAGTGTTTCCAACATGTCTGCCCGGAGTTTTAAGAACTTTAACAATTCATTCACTGTGAGTTTTTTCTTTGAATCACTACTTTCAGATAATAATGTGCCTTTGTACTGTTCCCATTCTCTTTCTGTTATTTGATCTAGCTTAGATTCTATTATGTAAATAACTAATGTGTCCCATGTGTCAGTGGGCTCATTGAGTAACTTTAATGCGCGTAAATTCTTTAAAACAGTATCTATCAGTTTTCTGATTAGAACAGGTGATTCTTTATTTATACTCTGCATAGTGAACAATGACTTGACATGATTATGCACTAACAATCTGCTGTTATTGTAACGATTAAGAAGTAATTCCCATGCAATTTCATAAGTATCACTTGAGAATTCAACTGATTCTATGACTAACGCTGCACTTCCTTTGAGCGATGATTTTAAATAATGGTATTTTTCTATGCTACTTATTTCGTTAGAGGTATGCACTAATGATGTAAAAGAATCTCTGAATTCTAACCATTGCTCGTATGAACCATCAAAAGTAGGCATAGAAATAGTGGGTAATTGGATTGACATTGCTCGGTGACTACATGCATTGGAACTGGCAGGACCCTGGCTCTGATGTAATAAATACTCGGCTTGTGACAACGCTGTGTAATAGCTATTTTCAAATAGTTCTCTCTGCGTTAACTGCTCATCTAAGTCAGTAACTGATTCCTCGAGGTTATTCTGAATTGCATTAAACTCGTTGTACAAGCTAGTAGCTCCCTGAATCCGTAACTTAAGATCGATGCGTTTATGATCAGATAGACTTTCACCTCCGATACTAGACAAATAATTCGAAAACCTAGTGAGGCGACCTTTCACTATGGCACGTTTTTTAACTAATTCCTTTTCCTCGCTCATTTTGACGGACAATAAGGAGGATGGAGTACTCACGGTTTTCGGAATGAATGTGAAGGTGATGCTGATGCACTACGCTTAGCACCGATGCTTCGCGATTAGGTACGGAGTTGAGCACGCAAACAAGAACCAGGTTACAACTGCTGAAATCAGTTTATAGCACGGTATTACACAGTGGACAAGGAGGACGGTAGAATTGGGATGGCTGGCCGTACCTTCTATGCGCTTTTTCCTTAGGTCTGGACTGGATCCGGCTCTGAGGGGCCAATATGTTGGTACTTCTTATTGTCATTGGGCACAGCTTCGGGTCTCTCCAAATAAAGATGCGTGTGGTGATTTTAATTACTGTATTTTCAGGTTTTCATTGTTACAAATAATACGTAGTGTTTAACAAATGATCGTCGCCGGCAAAGTGAAAAAAAGATGGCGCCATGGCGGGCAAAGTGAAAACAAAGATGGCGCCATGGCGGGCGATGTGAAAAGATTCGTTCGGAAATCAACTCGATCATTTTTATAAGCCAAAGCACTTAATGCTTGGACACACAATAATACTTGTTTTCACGCCAGCGTTTCTTAGGCCTGCCTCGGTGACGAAGCCCGTCTTCGTCACCCGCTATGTGACGATCCTGGCCCATCTGTCTGTCTGTGAAATACACTTTACTTTGTGTAATTTACTTCATCACCACTGCTCTAAAAATTGTGAAGGAAAACATCGTGAGGAAACCAACGTGACCTGGAACAAAAATTCGAAGACATTTGACTTCCACCGCACTGAATTTCGTCTCTCTTCTCAGCAGACTGTATCCCAGAGAGATAACATTTTTGGCTGATTATAAAGCCTTTATTTAGCTGGCTGGTTTTCTGGCTGCGATCTAAAGTGTGCATCTAAACATTTTATAAATTAAAGTCGCTCTGTGCGTCGGATATTGATGCGGTTTTACATTTTATTAAAAAAAAAAACGTGTGGTAATCGGGGACTGCCGCGGTAAAACTATTGCATAGCATTTGTAACCTCCATACTTCCTATTTGTCAACGCTACACTTGGGATGATGACGTGATGACATAAAACAAAAATTACGTTCCCATGACAACATCACGTTTCCCACCGTCAATACATGGTAGGCGGAGTGGGGGGTGTTAGGTTTTATTTTCGTTACGTTACGGAATTTCTTGATTCGGTCGCCGCGCTCAAAGCCCGCGATAAAAGCTAAGCAATAGCTTAAAAAATATTCTGGAAGGTTTATGTTTATAATATATTAATTATTAAACTCACATAATTATAATAAATAAATCTCCATGTTTTGTTAAGTTGTAAAGACCGTGCGAAGCGAAAGACGGGTCGCTGTAGTGTTACATATAACTAAACCAAAATGTAATAAGACTATTGCATTTTCGATTCAAACATTAATTTACGTTACCGATAAGTAATATCTTATTCAGGGTTTTGGTAGGCAAATACTTAAATATGATTTAAAAAAGTATAATTGTTTTCGTACATTCTGTGTAGCCGCGGCCATGGTTTCAAACTTGTACGTTTTTAATAAAAAGTAATAAAACTTTGTGATTAGTTACATTTGTGAAATAATTTCGGAGAACAAAGAAAATGAGCACCAATCTTGTTCTTGGATTACACATTATAAAAGGCCCTTGTTTTTTATAATGCAATACCTACAAAATTATGCTTTATAAAGTTTAATAATTTTAAAAACTAGGTATTTATCTATTAAGGATTAAAATGATCTGTACACACAATAACAACTCATCATTCATTAGTAAAATAAAATATAATATCTTATCTAAAATTATTAACAAAATAAAACATGGCGTCGAAATAATAAACTCAAAAACTTGTTGAAGCAAAAACTGTTACATTTAATTCTATACCTCTCTCGGTATAACAAAACTTTACTTGTCTAAACATCTAATAAAAGTTTGGAGGCAAATCATAAAAAAAACCCTTAATAAGTGTTTTAAAATTTAAGCAAAAGTCTAGTTTTCTTAACGCACTGCAGCAAAAAAGAAAAAAAAAAATATCGTTTTAACATGCTTACTTGATTTTTCCGTCACATTTTTTTTTTTAAACAGGTTATATTATCTATTTTTTCGAAAATTAAGTAGGTGCTTATCTATTATTACCCGACTACGGCAAAGCCAAAA
Organism: Agrochola lychnidis; assembly: GCA_963680765.1. Taxonomy (NCBI): domain Eukaryota; kingdom Metazoa; phylum Arthropoda; class Insecta; order Lepidoptera; family Noctuidae; genus Agrochola; species Agrochola lychnidis. The sequence goes on from OY796855.1 coordinate 24,141,966, forward strand.
GGAAGGGTTATGATTTTAGCAGTCTATGTACATATGTATGTTTGTATGTATGTATGTATGTTTGTTTTTACGTGTGTTCCACCGTAGCGCCTAAACTACTGAACCGATTTTGATGAATGAGGTCAGACAGAAATCAAGACATAGGTACAAAAATGGTCAAGGTAAAGCCGTCGTCGCATGCCATTATAATTTTGTAGGTGTTCTTGGCCAACATGGTATACAGGCATGCGACCACGGCTTTACCTTGACCATTTTTGTACCTATGTCTTGATTTCTGTCTGAAATATTTACTTGTTTCGTATTTTTTAGATCATTTTTATTTTCCCGTAGTCGGGTTACAGTTTTTTATTAAACTTTTTTTTTTTTTAAGTGAAACTTCTCAGGCGGCGATTCATTGAATTGGACGAGAACTGAGAGTGAAACAAGGTCCGTCACGTTTAGGCACATTTCGTTACATGAGAGAGAAGAAAGATATCAACTCTCTCTGTCTCTCACACTAAATTTCTCTAATTCTTTATTTTTTAAGAAGTTCCACAGCTATCACGTAGTATCACGTGTAAAGTGGTGCACGCGCATTTTTTAAATTTTATTACTTACCAGCTTGAAAATATCAGAAACCGATTCTTATCTGGTTTAGTCAGTAAATGTATTTGAAGAGCTTCCCGAAGTTGTAAGAAAGGGTATCTTAGTATTAAAAAAAATGCCTAGAAAATATTATAAATATTTTTGTAAAATAAAATACAAATAATTTGTTTAAAATTCAGAACATTTTAGTTAGGGGATCATATTACGACTGCCTCGTTGATCTAGTGGGCGCAAGCGATACTGCTGATCATAAGGCAAGGATCGATTGCCAGGTTGAGCAAAGTGTTTTTGGGTTTTTCCATAAGGAATTTCCAGAAGCAGTCCGGAGTCTAGATTTGTGCCCGGTTTATGGCAAAAGGCTCGCCCTGTATATAACTGGGAAATGTGGGTGAACTTTAGGTGTACCTCTGCCTAACCCTTTGGGGTACACAGTCGTGAATGTTACGTGTAAGAAAGGACTATAGGTAATTTGAGGTTTAAGAAAGCCGCATTTCCACTTAATAAATTATGCCAATCAAATCTCTTATGAAAATAATCTAAAGCCTTGCTTGTTAACCTTTCTATTTGAGAAGGATTAATATGATACCAAGAAGTATTCAAATTATTATTTCAAATTACATAATAGAGATCTTAATAAAACCTTTACCATTAAAAAATCTTCTTAGTACCTATTCGGTTTTAAACAAAAATATTTGAAACAGTTGTGAATTGTGCTTTTTTTTTCATTGTCTAATTGGAACAGCGACGAGTCAACAATCTCTACTTAATAAAAATCTTTATCTACACCCATACTATAAAACCTCTATAAAAGTTTCAGAAACAGTTAGCTTATTGCCGTCATTAAAACAGCCAGTGTCAAGAAAAAAAAAAAAAAAAAATGAAAATAGTTTATTATTTTAACAAGTAAACCTTAACAACTAGTGATTGGAGCCTCCTTTTAAGCAAATAAGCCTGTGTTAGGAGACTCCGCTCTTCCATAACTTGAATAAGTATCATTTACTTGTCTTATACAAATGTAGGTAGGTACTTACTACGAAATAATAATATATAAAAAAAGAGAATTAAAGCTAAACATGCAGCACGCACGCAGGCATGCGAGTGTGTGAGTGAGAGTGAGGGTGTGTGAATGAGGGTTATATTTTATTCCAGCAGCGCTTCCGTGTCGTCATAGGTGAGTGGTTTTATCCAATCGGTAATAATTTTTTTAAATTCATTTTGTTTCTTATTATGTACGTAAATCTCTTTGTTAAGTCTATTGTATAGCTGAGCTGAACGTTTTTGGTATTGTATACGGGCGAACTTGGTTTTAGTTTGAGGAACTTCCGCTATTATATCTTTTCTTCTTTTCAATGTTAAGGCGCCTCCCTGACCAAAACGCCGCGCTAGCCGTTTTTTGTGCAGTTTTTAGGAGCTATCTACCTGTTATTCAAAAAGTAATATCAACTTAATAAAAATACATTAAATTTCTACATATTCTTGATTCCAAAACTGTACAATTTTTTTTTTTTTAATTGCGTGTATATTTCATTAAATCTCCTTCCAACGAAACCATAAAAATGAGAAATAACGATTGATAACATGCGTCTCCTCGTAAAGTAAACATTATTTAATTTTGCTACTAACACTAATGGATAGACAATTTAATAACGAACATTTTGTAACAAATTTTTTTTTGAAAAAGCCAAATTCTGATTTTATTCAGATTTTATCCTAAAATATGGGCATATTTACCAGTGTAACTCATACATCCCGAACCGAGATTCAGTATGCCGCAAGGTCTCGAGGGGGAAACACGTATCGTTCGTTACCGCGTCGGTCACGTGATCGAACAAGTGCACACAGTCACATTATCAGATGTGAAACATCTATAGCGGCGGGTCAGACCAAATGTTGGCTGTTGGCGCCACATATTTATTGCCTGTCATAAACTATCCTTTTTTTTGTTAGTTTATTTACTGCGAAAGGAAATGTTTGTATTTAGAACTACAGAGTTTTGCGAAAAGATGCTACTGTTTTGTAAACACACAAATGCAAGAAAATTTAACAAATTTGGTCAAAATCAAAATCCAAGATGGCGGCAGCATTTTTTTTATTTTTGTCATTTTTTTTTTCATGTCATAGTCAAATGGTCGTCTACGCGAACTAGTGCGCTTTCGACTCTAGACATGGGTCGTACTTGCAAAATCGAACACCAGGGCTTCCAAGTACGTCCACCTTTAAACACCAGCAGCGCCAAAACCCAGAGCTCGAAATACTTTTAAGTATTTTCTTTCTGAATCGAAAATAGATTCGTAAATTCATACAAATAAGGAGTAAAATCGCGTATGCAAAAAAGGATACTTCCAACTTCCAAGCCTTGGTAGAAGAAAAATACTTGCATAGAATATTGGTCTCTAATGTTATATAAATAAAGAGCACAATCGCGTTTACAAAAAAAACTTCCAAAACCTATAAAGTAAAAATACTTGCATAGAACATTGATCCGTAACGTAATATGAATAAGGAGCACAATCGCGTTTACAAAAAAATACGCATGTTCCCTTTCAAAATATATCCGATCGTGACAACATTTGTGAATGCCGTGTTGTGCAGTGGTTTCTTATCTCATTATCTGTTACGATGCCTCATTGAAGTGGATAACAATTAAATTCTATTGTGTCTCGTTAATGACAGTTGAAAGGTAATAAAAATCGAAGCCAAACTAGAAATTTTATAAACAGAACCGCTTATCATGTATCAGCACAAGTAGTTACTATATTTGTGTTGAAAACCAAAAACAAAAAATCGTATAATATTTCTTGCCTTTATTAGACATTTAACTAAACCTTTTTTACAGTTCGTTCAACCAATTTTGACTTCTATTGCGTTGGTAGCATGACAAATGGCAGCTGCAGTAAACATTGGTATTGTAACCACTTTTTTGCTTTTAATGCCATCCTTATGCCTACGGTATAGAAGTCAAAATCGGTTGAACGGACTGTAAAAAAGGTTTGTTTAAATGTCTAATCATCATCGCGTAGTACGGCCGCTGTATCTTGTGACGAGATAGTGATGTGGTTGTGCAGATCCACTAACGTAGGCTATCGACAAGAATGTCGATTGTCGTATGAATATAAATTGCTGTTAAAGTTTATTGTTCAATTTGTCAACCGTAGCCCGGTTGGAAGACTAATGTGAAATCTTGTTTTAGTAATTTTGATTTCCTCATTTTGTTAAAATTTTAACTTACTTATTATTATTTTTTTTGTTACGTATATTGTTTATTTATATCACGTTATTATAATGTTTATCGTTTTTATATATTGTATTTTCAGGAACTCCCAAAATTTTTAATACTACAATTATTGGGAGAATCGATAACTTTCCGATTTAGTCAATCACTAGCGTAGTAAAATAAATCGTTTCTGCAAAGCTAAACAATAGTGAATGATGTTTTAGTGTGAGTAAGTTGTGCGGTGCATGGTAAATGTACGCTGTGATTCATGGAATAAGGTTTATAATTGACTAAACTGAGTGAAGTGATTCGTAAGTTGTTCGCCAGATGGCGCTAGTAATATTTTACGAAGTATTGTAGAGGTGAGGTGCGGCAAAGAGGGACCGATTGCTCAAGGTCTCTTGGTCAGGGCCCAGCCTTAAACTGGGGTCAAAAGGAAGAGTTTTGTGTTTCTTTAGAAGAGTTTTAATTATCATAGTATCTATTACCTCATCCCAATGAGTGATACAATGTTGTACTAAATTTCATTACGCAACTCGTTTCAACGTTCAAGCGAGGGACAGCAGCACCCGCTGCACGCATGTGTGTGTGATGTGCTGCTGCAGGCGACGTACATACGTGCAGTTGTACTGAATTTCGTGGGAATTTCTTTATTCTTGATCTTGAATTACAAACACCCAATGGTTTCAGAAACTTTTATAGAGGATTCATATCATGGGTGTAGATAAAGTATTGTATGCAACTGTTATAATTAGGTATTAAAATACTCATGTGATACTATTATCCACATAAACCCACATTCGTGTTTTAATACCCTTTATTATACAACAGTTGCATAAATAACTATAAATTATTAATTTACTGGCAGATAATGCACAACCGAAACCACCTGGGTCTAGAAACATTAAATTTTGCACAAGAGTTTTTTTTTAACGAAAATGAGGATCAAAGGATTTTTGAAAAATCATATTTTTTTTCGGAACTTTAAATGAATGAATGAATGAATATTTATTTATTTGAATGAATGAATGAATATTTATTTGTTAAACACAGGTACAATATACATTTGGTCTTAAGTAAAAATTCAGTTGACTCTCTATGTTTTGACAGTGACAGTACAAACTTTATAGCTACAGTAGGTACAATAATAGTAAAAATAAATTTAGAATAATTATAAATTATTAAATTAAGTATTTACAAATTCAAGGTACTTATTTTATATTATTAATTATTACATCACACAAAATTACACACATTCATTACTTAGTCAAATTATATTAATATTATTGTCATTAAGAAATTCACCTACAGTGTAATAACATTTTTATGAATTAGAAACATTGATAAGATTAAGATTTAAGAGATATTTTTCCATTTATAGAGATTATTCAGGCTTTATTTTATAGGGTAAATAAGATCAACGTAATCTCCTTTTTAGGGTTCCGTAGTAAACAAGGAACCCTTATAGTTTCGTCATGTCCGTCTGTCTGTCTGTCTGTCCGCGGTCTAGCTCCGAGACTCTTAGTACTAGAAAGCTGTAATTTGGCATAGGTATACATATTAATTAAGTCGACAAAGTGGTAAAACAAAATTATGAAAAACATTTTTTTTTAGGGTACCTTTCATACACGTAAAGTGGTGATGTTTATTTTTTTATTTTTTCACCCCATGGTGAGGGATATCATTCGAAAGGTCCTTTAAAAATATTGGGAGTTAGTGAAAACCATTTTTGGATTCAGGGATTCGTTTGCGAAATATTAAGCTTTAAAGTGCTAATTTTTGTTAGAGTCAAGTGTCCCCCCCCCCTGCCGGCTAAATGGTTGGTTTTGGGTGTGTGAAAAAAATCACAACAGTAGTTTATATAACGAAATTAAAAGAAAAACTATCACAGCTAAGTAGGCTTTACAGGTTAACGAGTAATAATCGACCAACTTAACTTTGCAGTTGCAAAAACATGTTTTCCCATACATTCCGTATGGGAGTACATATTTTTCAACTACAAATTTAAGTTTGTTTTTGGGATAAATTCATCCCAACTACGGAACCCTTCATTGTGCGTGGTCCGACATGCACTTGGCCGGTTTTGATACTTAAAAATGCGATCGCTTCTCATTGTGTTTTTCATTAAGTTTCGCTCACTTTATTAGGTTTCCCACTAACAAAGTTACAATTATTCTGTTTTTCTTATTCAAAATCCACGACTCTTCTCTCTTTTCCCCACAGACAAAAAGTAAGGCTTGTTGCGAAATACTCAGTGATCAAAATGGTATTCGTTACTCTTAATGATTTGTTAGCAAAATATGGATCGTTTTTAATTCGTTTAAGAACTTCGGGATCAAATTACTGAAAGTATTGCAGTGGTTATGCTCTTATAGATTGTGCATAACGAATTTACCGCATTTAACTAAATAATACACATCAAATCCGAATAGTGGGCTAAAATTGTTGTGTACTTCCGAATTGGCAACCCTATACCTATTTATAATACCTACAAGCAAGCCATCGGAAACCATCGCCTTTCATTCTTTAGTTATAAATAACTAGATCGTATTAAATTGAAATTCTATACTATTCACAAATTGATGTCGGTTTAACATTATAATTACGAGGAATTTAATCTTATGTATATCTAACCACTATTATGCCAATAATCGACAGTTAACTACAGCAACCACGAATAAACAAAGGATAGAATGCCCTCAGGGTAGAGGGAGTGACGATCTACACAGGGTTGTTGGTAGATGCTGGATACGAGTAGCCCAGGATCGAGTTAAATGCATGCGAACATTAAATGGAAATAGTGTTTATTGGCTAATTGATGATAAATATGACTTGACCATAAATACTTGAATATAAAAAACTTTTTACAAAAAAAAACAACCGACTTCAAAAAAACACTACAAAGTGAAAAATAACTTTAATTTCGGAAGTCGGTGTCTTTGGTTTTGAATTTTCGTTCTTTGTCGAAAAAAAAAAACAACCGACTTCAAAAAAACTCACTTTGTAGTGTTTTTTTGAAGTCGGTTGTTTTTTTTTTTTGTAAAAAGTTTTTATTTTTCACTTTTTAGTTGTGATACACCTACCCCACATAAATTCGAATACCAATACCTGCTATGTAAATAACAGTGACAGGAAGTTATCATATCATCCACATACTAAGGGACGAAAAAATACGTATTATTGAAGCTAACTCAAAAACTACCCAAGCAAAGTTAATAAAATTTATATGGGACCACCTCTGAAGTGCGATCTACCAAACAAAAAAAGAATCATCAAAATCAATTCATAATTGACGGAGTAATCGCGTAACAAACATACAAAAAAAAAAAACATGCAATCGAATTGAGAACCTCCTCCTTTTGGAAGTCGGTTAAAAAAAAACAGAAACTGTTAGTGTTACCAATAAATATTATTATTACATACACGTTGTTTGCATGACAACAAAGCCCAAAACATACAAAATAACAAAGCCAAGTAAATGTAAAGAAATGATGCTTGTCAAGCCGTAAAAACTATTTGAAGTACTAGTAAATAATAAGATCCAGCGAGTAATTTGTGAATTTAGACTGACTATTTACTGTCGATTGTTTCTCATTAAACGCATAATTACTGAAGCAAGCAGGGAAGTTATTATCTAACAACTTTAATTATACTTAAGAAGGTTTCAGTTTCAAACAAACATGCTTGCTTTGAAACTAAATTCTTGAGATCTTTATAAAAAACGGAAAAATATTTTAATAATTTTTTCTTGGTATTTAGTGAAAGATAAAACATTATTTAATTAGAAATGTTATGTTCTTATCACATTTTTAAACTTTTTGGCATAATATTCAAGATTAAAAGTTAAAATAAAGGCATTAACTCTTATTGGGAACGGTGGTGGCCCAGTGGTAACGGACGTGACTTACCAGTTGTAAGGTCGTGGGTTCAAACCCAAACAGGCACTTTACGTAAATTATTTCATCACCACTACTCTCAATCTCAAAACGGTAAACGAAAACATCGTGAGGAAACCGGCATGTCCTAGAACCAAAAAATCAAATACATGTGACATCTACCAACCCGCACTGGGCCTGCGTGGAGGATTACGGCCCACTCTCTCTCACAGAGAAGAGGCCTGTGTCCCAGCAGTGGGAACATTATAGGCTTATTATGTTATGCTCGAATATAAATACCATTACGTATAATAAACTGAGGAGGTGGATGACTGTGTTCCAGATGACAGGATTTCATGAAGATTCTGTCTTTTGTGATGGTTAAGCGAGCCTTGCACTTTCTTCCTATGTATGCGAGCACACATATATATCGGTTGTCTTACTTGCCTTGTTAACACAGAACGTGTATCCTTGCAGAATGGCTATCTCTTTTCCCATCGGCTTTCGGTATCATTTGACTGTAGTATCTGAACTAAAAAAAATAATATTAAGACGAACACAATGAGAATGAGAAAAAAAAATTTTTGACAATGAAAAACTAGAACTTCGAAAAATTCGAAGACATCTACCAACCCGCATTGGGCCCACGTGGTGGAGTATGACCCACTCCCTCTCACAGTAAGAGGAGGCCTGTGTCCCAGCAGTCTGAACACTATAGGCTTTTATTATGCTTATGAATTCTCTCGATTTGTTGGCTCCAAAAGTACATACTCTTACTGATTGATACTTTTGGAAAACCTCATTATGCAATCTATACATGTAAAATGCTTTGTCCTGAATGACTGACTGATGGATCAACGCACAGCCTAAACCACTGATCGTAGAGATTTGAAACTTGGAGGGTGTGTTCTTTGTATGACGAAGACATCCAATAAGGGGGGTCCCTAAGGGGGTGAAAAAGGGGGGCAAAGTTTGTATGAGACAACGTGATTCCTTGGTCCAATCTACTTCAAATTTTACATAAAAGTACTAGGCTTGCATGAATTCAAGATAGTATTTCAATCATTAAACGTTGTGCACAATTTCTGAGCAGTAATCTAACAAAAAGTACTAGGCTTGCATGAATTCACGATAGTATTTAATCATTATATTATGCTACTAATAGGATTTTGATTAGGCAGATAGATAGTTTATAACCTGGATTAACACATAGGATACTCCCCCGACCCTTGCTCAAAAACGAGGTGCCAGCAGTTGTTGCAGCTGAGCACGTAGCTTTAAATACCCCGTATAATAATCATGATGAAAATATAAATTTGATCCAGCCTGTCCCTTCTTGCTGTCCTCCCATCAGCGATGCCCTAAGCCGAGGTTCGTATCCCACAGGGGGTGCCCTTAGCGAGCAATCGCTTAATTTTAATTTAGAATCACTACATAGTATAAAACAAAGTCGCTTTTTCTGTCCCTATGTATGCTTAAATCTTTAAAACTACGCAACGGATTTTGATGCGGTTTTTTTTAATAGATAGAGTGATTGAAGAGGAAGGTTTATATGTATAATAACCCGGTTTATATCCGTGCGAAGCCAGGCCGGGTCGCTTGTAAGTTTATAAAGCTCCTGGCTGGAGGCTCTAAATGTAGAAGCTTATGGCACCCACAGGAAAATTCGGTTAAGTAGCCAAGAGCTTAGTGGTCAAAACTGCTAGATGCCAGTATTAAAAAATAAATAAATAGGATACTATTTATCCCTGTAGTACGTTTCCATGGGATAGTTTCCGACTAAAAGCTAGTACTTAATAAATATCTACGCCACATTTGTCACAACAAGCTCAAAATTCAATAGTCAACAAACACATTCAATTACATAAACAGTCAATATTTTATCAATGAATGCACGTCTGCATTTCATTGGTATCTGCTACAGTCGCCCGTACAAAGAGAATTTTGCGTGAGATAGGAATGTGAAACCGTGTGTGGAACACATGCTCCATATCAAAGGGTTGTTTAGCATAACATCACGCGTTTATTCCCCGTAGGGGTTAGCAGTGGTAATCGCAGGCTGATTTCCAGCCACCGCAGGCGCGGGCTTGCGGACGGTAAGCAATGGGTAGCTTGCCGCCCGATAAGGACCAGGCCCGGGTCAACGGCGCGTTGTGTTCCACGCGCGCCTCAGAGATGTCAGCAGAACTGACGGGGTCCGCTAGGGCGAATGCCTGCCGGAATAGCGGGGAAGTCCTAAAGGGATACCGTAGCCCCCAGCAACATGACAACTGTAGGAACACGGGTGGGCTTTAGTCAGTCTAACACGCCCTCCCGCTCCGCCCAGAGCGGGAGAAGTTATTTGATAATTTCTCACCAAAAAAAAGGGGGTTAGCAGTGGTTTTTAGTGAAACCACATTTCGCGAGTTCATGTGCCTAATAGAATATGGGGCGAACGAATTGCCATAAATCGATCAAAGATCTATAATGAGGATGATGCCTGGGTACAAAAAAATAAATTCTGTTTAGTCCACCAGACAGATAATAAAAAAATATTGGACACGTATTTTTTGCTTTATCATATTAATAAAAAATTACTTAGATAAAACTCATTAAAGTTGGGGAGTGGGGTCGCTACGTCACAAGGAGAAAATCAACATACTCGTGACATCATGGTACAATTTAACTCAATGTATCGCCGTAATCTTATGATTACGTAAAATAAAATAAAAAATACGTCACCAATATTTTTTATAATCTACCTGACAGATATATTTTTTTATCGTCCCTATTCTCAGTACTAGCTCGGAGTCCACGTATTCTAGGTTTGGATTTTCCATTGAAAACCAAATAACACTGCCTATCCAGAGAATTGAACCTTGAGCCCCAAACTTGGCAGTTGCACTAAGCAACGAACGAACAACTATACACCGTAAAATTTGAATCACAGTTTTGCTAGAACAAACGTTATTCAGACCATGGTCTACTACCATTCTACAGCATCCTATAAAAAAAAAACATATATTGGTTGAAAAAACACAAAAACACAAAGTTTAATGTCAAGATCAAGTATCTACTGCTTACTAAATTTCGTTTATGGAGGTACATTTCCCTGTAAACAATGCTGTGTCCCGTGCGTGGAGTCTGTGTTGTAGGGAGTAACGATAATCGTGACATTTTAAACTTTGTTTTTTTTGTGTTTTTTCAAAAACCAATTATATTTTTTTTTAATTGGTAGAATGGTAAAGTCAAAGTCAAATCATTTATTTCAAATAGGCCCATGTATGGCACTTTTGAACGTCAAAAATTACAAAATAATAAAATTGATTCTAGTCGCCCCTTCCAAAAGGTAGTTTTCGTATGGAGAATAATGGGCAAGAAACTCCACCGTTACTCTTTTAAAATGTTTTACAATATTTTGTATACATTAATTATATGTGAAGACGATGCACCTGGAATAAGATTACTATACCACAATAGGTAAAAATAATTTAAAATGAAGCAATGACAGAAAAAATAATTATGTAATGGATACATGGTGTTCACATATTTACAAGCATTGTAAAAGTAGGTACGATATTCCAAAAAAAATTACAGGTGATACTAATTAGTCAGTGTGTGAGTAACCACAGAATGTAAAAAAAAAAAAAAAATAGAAAGAAAGAAAGAAAAATATTTTATTTGGGACACGCACAGGAAATATAGACAGAAATAAAAAATTAAATTAAATTAAAAAATAGGAAAAGAGCATTTTAAACTAACAAAAAATATTAACGACCTGTGCGAGGCCAAAAAGGCCCATATCTCAGCATAATGCTGCGATATTTTAATAAATACCGCGGCGCTGGTATTCTGATAGGGCCCGCTGTGATGCCACGGACACACCTACGCACACATATAAATCCCTCTAAGGGATTACAAAATAAATAAAACAATAAAAAATTATAATATAAACAAAATAATAAAAATCAAAACCATTCAAGAATCGACGCATGCCCAACGTGACGTTCCAACCTCCGCATCACTTGTCAGGTATGGACTATTACAATATATGACAAGCGAAGGGACGCGGCGCGGGAGTGTATTATCTATGGCGCGATTCTACGATGCGATCGGCTGTCAATTTAGCTGTGCAGTGTTTTTTGAAGGAAATAGAGAAAATAAATAATTTAAATCAACGAATATACTACTGTATAATAAGGTATTCATACAAATAAAGCAGTGAGCGAATAATATAAGGCAAGAAAGTGGTGCAAATAAATAAAATAAAAGTATCTTTGTGTTGTGAATTTGTGATTGACTAACAATAACTATCTATCTATTTTGACTAATATTTAATTACACAATTAAATTAGCAACCAGTTTGATTTTGTCTATACTCTAAATTGTCCTATGGAGCTAGACCAGCATGCTTCCAAGCATTCTTATCTAGAATATAATCCTCTAATTTGTAATATGCTTATTTACAAAGAGTACTTTTAATATGAGTTTTAAATTTTCTTTCAGTTAACTGTAATATATCACAAGGTATTTGTTGTAACATTTAACACAGTACCCCATAAAAGATGTTTGTACTTTGGATAATCTGAAAAATGGTTGATCTATTTTATCTTTATTTCTAGTTTTAAAATTATGTCTGTCACTTATTTTCTAGGTAGTAGACCATGGTCTGAATAACGTTTGTTCTAGCAGAACTGTGATTCTAATTTCACGGTGTATGGTTAGTTACAAGTAGCTGCAACTTTTCTTAGATTTAGACTTAGAGCTTCTCCACACCACGTCTACGCCAGCTGTCCCTGAAAACGATGTGGCTCTGTCTCGCATAGGGTCGCAGCATTATGCTAAGCGATGGCCGCTTTACATGGATGTGATGCATATTTTCCCCCAACATGTTCTTTTCATGTACCTATGTAATCTTTCTTTGCGTCATGTTTACCGCAAATAAACTTATTTTCTTGCTATTTTTTTCTTTCTAACTTTTACTCACTGGAGCAAAAATTATGTGCAAATTGTTTTAATGTTTACTACAGTGAAATGTGCTATTTTCTTATGAAATACTGTAAGAAAGAATATTGTTGTGAGCAAGCGCAGTGAGCAATGCTTGTTTCTTCTTTATAAAAGACTTCGCCCACGTCGATTTTGGAAATAATCTCACGGGAAGGTACTACCGATACCGGGATCAAAAGTACCCTATGTGTTAATCCAGCTTATAAACTATCTAAGACACTCCTCCGTGCCTCGGAAAGCACGTTAAGCCGTTGGTCCCGGCTGTCATTCGTGGATCTTTGACAGTCGCTACGGGTCGTCAGAAGACCGAAAGTTTGACAAGCAGTCTTACCAAGGGGTATCGTGTTACCCAGTAACTGGGTCGTGGAGATCAGATAGGCAGTCGCTCCATGTAAAATTCTGGTATTCAGCTGCATTCAGTTAGACTGGACGCCGACCCCAACATAGTTGGGAAAAGGCTAGACAGATTGATTGACAACAAACTCACTTTTCGTGTCTATCTATTGCGTCGTTCTTCTAAATTTTGCGACGGATTTGGATGCGGTTTTAACCATAATTTAGAGAATTTATCCCGAAAGGTTTGTGTACCTATTAGACTGACATATTTTTCGTGAAGTCGTAAAAACTGTGCGAAGCTGGGGAGGGTCGGTAGAAAGAAAGAAAACATATTTATTGGGACTCTCACAGGAGATCACAAATTAAACTTAAAACATAAATACTCTTAACATCAGTATGGCAACCAGTGAAGAAACCAAAGTGAAAGCTCGTGAACATATTCATGAAAAGTTGGTAGAATCTTTGCAGCGCTGATTTGCTGGATTTGTTTTCTCCTCTACCTATCGTTATTTCTCCTGACAAAGTTTATTCGGTTTATATGTATGTATTTATGTATCTATGTATTAGTATGTATTCATTTTCAAGTTATCTATCATTTATGTTGCACCTTTTTTTTTTTTTTTTTTTTGGGTGGGAAATCATCAAATAACTTCTCCCGCTCTGGGCGGAGCGGGAGGGCGTGTCAGACTCTTACTGACTAAAACCCACCCGTGTTCCTTCAGTTGCCGTGTTGCCAGGGGGCCACGATTTCCCTATCGGTTTTCTTCGAACCCCCGGATTTATGTTGCACCTGCCATGTTTTGTCTCTGCATCACCCTAAGGTGGACTGGTACAAAATGCCTCAGGCATTAAGGCCACCTTCGTACAGTATTTTTACTTGTGCATAAAGTTTCAATAAATAAATAAATAATACAAACATTAAAAAAAAATAAAGATAAAAGCAGAAAATCCTGTTCGAGGCAAAAAGGCTCCTATCTCAGCACAAAAAACGACTTGACACACGACACGACCTTACGACACACACACGACACAACACGACATTTAAAAATAAGTGTCGCAGCGCTGGTATTCTGTTATGGCTAGTAACTACTAAAAGAAACAACACTTAGTTTTTCCATATAATAACAATAGTGTTGTAAGTCTTATCGCTGACTCCACTACAACCTAATAAATAGTATCTTTATCTAATCATTTTTCCGATACAGCACACAAGTGATTGATGAATCTGATCAACTCATTATGAGCACGTGCAATACATTTTTGATGGATCAAACGAATCAGTTAAAATAAATATTATTGGGGTCAGCGTTTGAAAAGCGCGGAACCGGGGCGGTATAATTTGCCTAGCCCTAACCGGATGGAGGTAAATGTCATTATTTTATATGAAGCGACTGCCTACCTGACCTCAACAACCCAGTAATCGGGTAGCACGATACCTCTTGGAAAGACTGGTTGTCAGAATTTCGGGCTTCTGACTACCCGTAATGACTGTCAAAGATTTACGAATGACAGCCGGGTCCAACGGCTTAACATGCTTTCCGAAGCTCGGAGGGATCTCGGTATGTAATAGATGGTTACCCATCCAAAGTCAAATCATTTATTTCAAATAGGCCCCCATGTATGGCACTTTGAACGTCAAAATTTACAAGATAATAAAATTGATTCTAGTCGCTCCTTCCAAAAGGTAATTTTCGTATGGAGAAGAATGGGGAAGAAACTCCACCGTTACTCTTTTAAAATGTTTTACAATTGTTTGTATAGGTACGTACATTAGTTAAATAATTATATGTGAAGACGATGCACCTAGAATAAAATTACTATACCACAATAGGTAAAAAGTGTCCACGAACCAACCTCGGCAAGCGTTGCTTAACTGGGAAACGGGAAGCGGGCAATAGGCTTTTTTTAAATTAAATTCGTTTATTTACCCTCTTTGCCTATTGCATGTTCAAAGAGAATCGTATTAAGGAGTAAACTCCAGTCGTGCATCGTCGGAGGTGACACACATACACATACAATTTCACAAATATTTATCAAATTGTCACAAATGTTTAACAACACCGGCAGCGCCCCCCTGAACGTCATTCAAACGCCAAAAGTTCCTTGTGGCTCCGTATAATGAATGATTTTATCGCAATCAGCGATATGTCCAGCCGTGGAACATAACACTCCTTCTTTAATAGTCGGGTAAAAACAAGAAGTGATATATTTAGTGTTTGTGAGCGTCAAGGTTTTTAGTGTTTTTGCCCATACCCTGGAAAAACTTGGCTATTTAGTCATTCATTTATGTTTATATAGGCAACAATTAACTCCCACGAAATAACTATCTGTCTGACCATTATATCAGGTACTTTGTCGATTTTTAGTCTAATGGTATTATAATTTTCTCATAATATGTTTGATTTGATTGTGTTTTTTTACTTCATCATCATCATCAGCCTATAATATTACACTGCTGGGACACAGGCCTCCTCTCTGTGAGAGGGAGTGGGCCGTAATCCACCACACAAGCCCAGTGCGGGTTGGTGGATGTCACATGTCTTCGAATTTTCGGTTCTAGGACATGCCGGTTTCCTCACGATGTTTTCCTTCACCGTTTTGAGAGCAGTGGTAATGAAATAATTTACACAAAATAAAGCGCCTGTCTGGATACGAACCTACGACGTACAACTCGTAAGTCGCGGCCGTTACCACTGGGCCACCACTGTTCTTTTTAGGGTTCCGTAGTAAACAAGGAACCCTTATAGTTTCGTCATGTCCGTCTGTCTGTCTGTCCGCGGTCTAGCTCCGAGACCCTTAGTACTAGAAAACTGTAATTTGGCATAGGTATATATTTTAATTACGCCGACAAAGTGGTAAAATAAAATTATGAAAAACATTTTTTTTTAGGGTACCTCTCGTACACGTAAAGTGGTGATGTTATTTTTTTCTTTTTTTAACCCATTGTGAGGGATATCATTGGAAAGGTCCTTTAAAAACATTGGGAGTTTGTGGAAACCATTTTTGGATTCAGGGATCCGTTTGCGAAACTTTAAAGTGCTAATTTTTGTTAGAGTCAAGTGTCCCCCACCCCCTGCCGGCTAAATGGGTGGTTTTGGGTATGTGAAACAAATCACAACAGTAGTTTATATAACGAAATTAAAAGGAAAATATCACAGCTAAGTAGACTCTACAAGTTAACAAGTAATAATCGACCAACTTAACTTTGCAGTTGCAAAAACATGTTTTCCCATACATTCCGTATGGGAGAACATATTTTTTAACTACAAAGTTAAGTTTGTTTTTGGGATTAATTCATCCCAACTACGGAACCCTACATTGTGCGTGGTCCGACACGCACTTGGCCAGTTTTTTTTTATTTACTTGTTATAAACAATGAATATATTACTCGAATCCTCTAATTTTTCTAACTTAAAATTGTATGAAACGGGAATGGAAATCTCGTCCGTTTTCGCCCGTTTGGAAGAAATGAAGCGTTATTTTCTTATGCAGTTTTTTTTTAAATAATTAATCTGACGATTCATTTCAACTCTTGGGGCTCTAGAATCATTGTACTGAATTCGTGGTAACAGTTTGCTGTTACAAATTCAAACCTAATTTCAACTAATCCAATTACAGGCACGTTTGAATTATTGGCACTTTTGAGGAGTTGGTCGGTAAGAAAGATGAAGCTGGTTGCCCATTCCAAAACGTAGTAGAATCCTATGGAGAATAACGGGCACAAAACTCCACGGACACTCACATAAATCAAAATATTGAAATTCATGTTGAAATTATATAGGTATGTGAGATCACCCTTACACCCTGCATTTTTATATGCAGCTCTAGAATCCTACTAATATTATATAAAAGGCGAAAGTTTGTGAGTGTGTGTGTGTATGTTTGTCTCTTCTTCACGCTCAAACGGCTGGACCAATTTGGATGAAATTTGGCACACAGATAGTATATAATCTGGATTAACATATAGGATACTTTTTATCCCGATATTTCCACAGGATCGAGACTTACGCGGGTAAAACCGCCGGGAGTAGCTAGTTGAACATATGTAAAGTACTCTTCCGGGCACAGCCTAGGTTATTGACGGAAAGATTCCTCACACCTATAACAGAATAGCCATCATCCTGTCATGTCTGTACATGTTTACTTCACACGTCGGACTGAAATCCTTCTCAATCATAAAGCTTTACACATTAGTAGCTGTTGTCATTGTTCATGTTACCTCGCCGTGTGTACATAGCCTAATCCTATTTCTAGCTATGTATGTGTATCATGTCATCCTAGGCCTACATTTGCTTAAGAAGAAGTTGTACGTAATTTGATAGCACTCGTTTTGGCCATGTTTTTTATTTTGATTTAAGATTTTATTCATATCTTTGGGTGATATTTATTAAGATTTTCGCTTTGATAGGATGACGCGGATATTTACATGGTAGGTTAAAATTTAGGTTGGTTCATGGTAGGTTAATTTTGATATCTTCATAGGTTTGAAAAAATCGTTTTAAACGTGGCTGAACAATCAAATTGAAAAGCATTGCAATCGAATGTCCCGTTAAGGGACCGTTGTTGCCAATTGGCCACACAAAATACAACTCGCAATCGTATTCGCTGTAATCAATATTTTTGTTTGAAATTTTTTGCAGTCTATGGTCAGATAGATATTCTTGTCAAATAAATCGACTAAAAGCAAAAATATAAATGGGCAACACTATAAAAAATGTTGAAAATGACATTCCCGCGCGGTCAAAATGACAGTAAAAACGTCACTCCCGGGATGCGCGCGTTCGCAGTAATAATTCGTTTTTTAATGGTTTTAGTGTGTAAATCGTCGGAAAGTGGTGATATTTTCATTTAGAAGTAAATATTACATCGTTTTAGATAATATTCGCACTAAATAACATTAGATTATACCTATTTTGACCCAACCAAAAAAAGTGTAAACAAACGTGAAGGAGAAAGTTCTCGTGAATGTGAAAGTTGTGATATTTTGTGAGTTTTCTGTATGGATCTGATCGGTAAGTGTTTTATTTATTTTCTATAATAAATTCTACAGTGTTTTTTAAAAAAAATTCAAAAAAATAAAAATAAAAAATATTTTTTTGGTACGGAGAAAGTTATGAAAGCACTAGAAATTCTAGATCAGCAAAAACCTAGATTTTTTGAAATTTTTTGAAAAAAATTTTGTCTCTGAAAACGCTTTTATTAGATAACTTATCTATCCATAATGTACCCTGAAAAATTTCGTGTGAATTGGTACGGTAGTTTTATTAGAAATCGTAAAAACATTAGAACATGGAAAACAAAAAAAAAACGGGTAATAAAGATTAGTAAACGTTGAAAACAAAGACTGTAACCATTTACAATGTATCTCTAATCTATTCGAGTAGCAAAAAACATAAACAAAACACTATAGACGTTATTATGAAACCCGATGCTTTTGTTTATTCAAGTGCGGTCGTAAATCTGTCACGGCGCGGACCACCCGCCGTCCCTGAACGGTTAAGTGTGTAAGGGAGAAGCCACACGGTGCGGTACAGTCGCGGCGCAGTGCCGGGGCGATGTCGCTGCGGCGTCCTGCATATAAAAATCAATGATATGCCAGACAGTGCGTTCCGGCACCGCACCGCAGGCACACCGCACTTCGATTGAGCGAGACGCGAGGGGGGGCCATTTTGCACTGGGACTGGCTAGGTCCACGCTCCGCATACTACGGCGCCGCAACGGTGCCGTATTGCGGCGCCGCATACCACATGTGTACAGTGATGCGGCAAAATGTTTGCGGTGCGGCGCCGCACCGCACCGTGTGGTTTCTCCCTAACGCAATTATCCTGTACGTCCCATTCAACTAGAAAATTTCAGAGCGAAGCCTTTAAATAAACCCCTTACCTAGTAACAAACTGAAAAGTTCATGTCCTTTTAATGTTATCCCTTTGATCCGGAACAAGGGATACTTTGTTACAAACCTAAAAGGATCTGTCACCTTTCAATGCGATTTAATTATAGGATAAAGTCTGTTAGTATTTAGCCGTTAATCGCGTCTTAACTTTCCTACTTACATTTATACAAATCAGGGATTTTATAACATTTAATTTACAAAGGATTTGTTAGTTAAATTTATTAATTAGCAAGATTTAATTTAGCTTTAGGACTGTTAGCTTATATATTATGTAAATATGAATAAATTATGCAAATATTATCTTACTACATGAAATAAAATTTATAATACTTACCTAAAAAAAAAATTGAGGAAAGAATCACAGGCCATCATAAACGTCGGCATCGCTGTCAAAAGGAAAAGTATCCAAAAGGCTGGCAGCATTGCCCCGTTGAATGACGATGCTGATTCTTTGTTAAAAAAATAAGCCAGCCCTCTGGTCACGTGAAGAGTTGACCAACAGCTTGGCGAGGTCTCGAGAAACCAAGTAGGCATCAGACCCCATGGACCTAATGTTTCAACCCCAAATGGCTCAAACATTTAACTACCAATAAGATTAGAATATTTTCACCATTTGAGGTTATCTGCATCTGCAGCAGCCGCCGCAACACTCCCCGCCGTGCTAGGAAGATGGGATCGCAAGGGTGTCGATACATGTTGCATCTCACACCAAAGGCCTGCTTAATTTCCAAGGCATTATGGTAATTCCGTCTGGTCTCTTCCCATCGTCGCAAGCGAAGCCGTTTGGTTCTAAAACGGCTAAATATATTCATATAAAGCTAAGGTACAATTACGGACCCTGTAGGGCAAAAAGTATAAAATTAATTCTTAAAATACAAATAAAATCAAAATAAAAATAAAATTTAAAAAAAACAAATTAAGTAAAAATCAAACAGTTGCAAATAATTATGTTCTTAACATTAATTGAGATCAGTTATAGGTTGTAGTAGGTACATAACAATAATTTGATAAGTTCAAATATAATATTATAATATTTATCCATGTATGTATTAATGTATTTATACGACTAACTATGTATGGTGTCTGTTTGTATTTTTTTTTTTGACATGTATGTATTCGTTTACTGTGTAGTATGCTTTTTTAATTAATATTTGCTTGATCTTATTTATAAATGCCATATCGTTGGTTTCATCTTTTATTGCATCTGGTAGTTTATTAAATATTTTTATGGACATTACGTAGAGGCTGAATGTAGTTTCATGTGCGAAGAGAGTAACATTAACATATTTTTATATCTGATAGATCGGTCTTTATGTTTATACTGATGGGATATACATTTACTATGTAGTTTGAAATTAATTATAGTTTCAGTCACTCGAAAAATATTATTTAGGCAAAAAAAACAATGTAAGGCATTCCTTCAATACAATGCTTGGCTACGAGATGTCAAGTCGTAGCAAACATACGACGTCGTAGCCACTACGACGTAGCCCGTAGTCATCCTGCTACGCACAATGTCATTCGTAGACTTACTTTAGTATCTACTTTTAAAAATTAAAATTTAAAATATTTTATTTCACATAAACCTACACTTATGAAACGTCAGAAGCTAGGTGCACAGTTCTCATTTGTCGTTTCCTATGGAGAAGAGCCGGCAAGAACTCCACTCTTTTAAAAATAATTGGCTTTTACAATACTTTCAAATAACAGTGTTACTAGGTATGGGAGGACAGTGTAGGTCTTTCAATAAGTACCAGGTACTTAACAAAATAGAAAATGGTCAACAGATCTTATAAAATCGATCTTTATAAATGAACTAGCTGTTGCCCGCGACTTCGTCTGCGGTCCAGGATGGAAAGTAGCCTATTTCCTTTTCTAGGTCAAGGTCTACCCATTTGCCTAATTTCATTCAAATCAGTTCAGCCGTTTTGGCGTGAAAGCGTAACAAACAAACTTATTTTCGCATTTATAATATTAGTTAGGATGGTCACCATCTGCACCTGCCTAGCCTTTTCCCATATGAGGTCAGCTTCTAGTCTAACCGGATGCAAAGGAATACCAGTATTTTACATGAAGCGCCTGCCTATCTGACCTCCACAACCCAGTTACTGGGTAACACGATACGATACCTATTGGTAAGACTGGTTATCAGATTAAGAGCGCAGATAATAAAGAGTGGTTTGCTATGTTCCAGTCGTGCGTTCCATTGATAACGTTAATATGTAATTATGTCAATTGTTGCTATTATATTACATTATTTGTTTATTAGCAAGCGCTGATATATTTATGCTATTTTCGGAGAAAAGATCTATGGCTTAATATTTGGGGATATGTGTGAATAAAGAAAGTCGAACCTGTGTAGAGCACAACAACACAGACCGTCACTTATTTTATTTTCTATGCACATGTACTTACTTATATTTTATATTTATGAAATATTGTTTGTACAAAAAATGTAGACACACATGCACACACTCACACGCACACAAACTCTAACATACATACACTCAGACACACCACCAACAATTGCAATTCGTAATTGTACCACGTCGACATTTCTTTACTATGTGTTACAATGTG
The DNA here is from genome assembly GCA_963680765.1 of Agrochola lychnidis. Classification (NCBI taxonomy): domain Eukaryota; kingdom Metazoa; phylum Arthropoda; class Insecta; order Lepidoptera; family Noctuidae; genus Agrochola; species Agrochola lychnidis. The sequence goes on from OY796855.1 coordinate 24,163,435, forward strand.
AGACCTGGAGTTCTAAAAACTTTTTGACAAAAAAACAACCGACTTCTAAAAAAACACTACTAAGTGAAATATAACTTATATTTCGGAAGTCGATGTCTGGTTTTGTATATTCGTTATTTGCCACCGACTTCCGAAATATAAGTTATTTTTCACTTTGTAGTGTTTTTTTAGAAGTCAGTTGTTTTTTTTCTTAAAAAGTTTTTATTTCTCACTTTTTTGTGGATCAGTACCCTTGAAGTACATTCTTTCCAATAAAAAAAGAATCATCGAAATCGGTTGGCGTGATATTGAGTTATTCGTCCATTTGTCGCGCACATACTTAATGCAAATTTAAGACTTATATGGTTTTCTCATGGATGCCATTGTCAGAACAGACCAAATTGAAATGAGACCACACGGGAAGCACCAGCTTTCAAATAAAAAAAGAATCATCAAAATCGGTTCACCCAGTCGAAAGTTCTGAGGGAACAAACGTAAAAATAAAAATACAGTCGAATTGAGAACCCTCCTCCTTTTTTTGAAGTCGATTAAAAATACAGGCCTAAGCTTAATTTAGACTTCAGATATCCCGTAAATTATAAAATTTTGTCAAAATATCTGTCAACTTATTATGTCTATGAATGTAATTTGTGGAGATCAATAAACTTAATTTTTATTCATATATTTGAGAGCGAGTAAACGGTGACAATTTGTCAACATTTTGCCAAACCAAGCGGCTTGGAAAATATTGACAATGCCCGCCTCTAGCAGCGACCGTCAAGGACTATCTCCTTGCTCCGTATATCTACAGAGCACGGATCCCTCATAATGTTAGTAAAACAGTATTTTTATTTTCAAACAAGACAATATTTACATAATATATAAGCCTTGAAATAATTTTATAAATATTAAAATATAAAAGGAGGGGAAAGAATAATGAGCATCAAAAAATTCGTCCGCATAGCTGTCAACATGCAGGAAAAGTGCTCAAAAGGCTGGCGGCACTGGCACGTTGTATGGCGATGCTGATTCTTTGCCCATAACGTATGCCAGCCGGTCACATGCAGAATCGACTAACCGAGAGCAATATCTTGAAAAACCAAGAGGGCACTCGGACCCCATGACCCTAGTGTTTCAACCCCAAACGGCTCAAACATATAACTCCTAATAAGATTGGAATATTTTCGCCGTTTGAGGTTGCCGCCCCAGCACAACCCGCAATTATGAACAATGAAACTGTAACATACAGAAAAACAGAGACAATTTCATTATGTTTAATGATAAGCTTGCCTTTTTTTTTGGTTGGGAAATTATCAAATAACTTCTTCCGCTCTGGGTGGAGCGAGACGGCGTGTCTCTGACTGACTAAAACCCACCCGTGTTCCTTCGGTTGCCCTGTTGCCGGGGGCCACGATCTCCTTATCGGTTTTCTTCGCAACCCTGGCAGGCATCGGCCCTAGCGAAAAAGCTTGCCTTCAGGTATTTTACAAATTTTCGTTTAATTAATAAACCTAACCTAATTTATAATTCGGAATTGATATTCTTCATTATCATAATCCTGAACTTGAGCTTATCTGCTGGTAAGCTAGACTTGTCCTAGACTAAGTCCCTCTATCCTCCGTCCCATACTAATGATATCCTGTTATGTCCTCTAGACACTAGTCTTCTAGACTCTAGGCTTATTTATGGGAAAAATTTATAAAAAAGTGCGCCTCAAAAAATGTTTTGCACATCAAACGATGACTACCTTTTTAAAACTTGGTCAGCGGAAAAATCCCATTGTGATCTTTTTATTAAGCGGTGCTATAAGTCTAATTGATCTTTCTGATTTTCATTTCATACTCTAATACTGGTATTCAGCTGCATCCGGTAAGACTGGAAGCCGACCACAAAATAGTTGAGAAAAAGACTACGTAGATGATGATTCTAATAAACTGTATGCTTCTTTTAAACTTTACAGAACCTTTTATAGGGGATTAATATCATGGGTGTAGATAAAGTCTTTTATTTACACCCATGCTGTAAAACCACTATAAAAGTTTCTGGAACAGTTAGCTTATTGGCAACATTATAACAGCCAGTGTCATAGTTACCATTACCTCATCCAAACGAGTGTTGGAATGTTGTACTAAATTTAATTACGCAACTCGTTTCAACGTTCAAGCGGGGGACAGCAGCACCCGCTGCACGCATGTGTGTGTGATGTGCTGCTGCAGGCGATATACATACGTGGACTTGTACTGAATTTCGTGGGAATTTCTTTATTCTTGATCTTGAATTACGAACACCCAATGGTTTCAGAAACTTTTATAGAGGATTCATATCAGGGGTGTAGATAAAGTTTTGTATGCAACTTTCATAATTAGGTATTAAAACACTCATGTGATACTATTTACTTTCTGTTTTAATATCCCTTATTATACAACAGTTGCATAAATAACTATTATCCTCTGTTTTTTTATTTTAGTCTGTCTTCATAAATATATCTGCTAATAATTCCCAAATGGTCCACGGATATGTATCGTCTATAAAAGTATTCAGATTCCCAAAGACCTCACTGTTGGGCAAAAGCATCTTCTCTTTTTTTTACACAACTGCGGCGGAGTTTGTAATTGGTTGCGGACCACTATTAAAGTACTAGTGCTGTGACATTCTGGCGACTAATTGGAGATTTGAGATTGTTACACGTTACTTTTGAGAAGCATCGTGGATGATGGGTCTTTTATTGAGGAACTTACGGTCGTGGGTTCGAACCCAAGCAGGCACTTTACTTTGTGTACCTAAATTATTTGATCATTGCTGCTCTCAAAACGGCAATGGAAAACATTGTGAGGAAACCGGCATGTCCTAGAACCAAAAATTCGAAGACATGTGACATCCGCCAACCTGTACTGGATCCGCGTGGTGGAATTTGGCCCACTTCCTCTCACAAAGAGGAGGCCTGTGTCCCAGCAGTGGGAACATTATTGGCTGATCATGCTATACGCTTATTTCGATCCACAAAAACCTACAAACATGTAGGGCATGAAGCACTAGTGCATAATGATGGTTGGAACAGGGATATCATAATAATTCTACCACCCGATCCCAATGATCATTAAATTGGTATTCGTCTCTCGTTTCTCGCAGATTACATAAACAATATTGAGTGCTACCATCGCTGAATACCCATGTTTCAACTTAAGACATGCAAATTCGTATAAAAAGCACTCTTGTACAAGTTGCGCATAATTTTTTGAATTAAAGGAAAGAAGACTTGTCAATTTGTGGAGTTATTACCCCATACTTGAGTTTTATGTTTTTAGGATCTTATAATAGAGATGAGGCCTGGGTAATAAAAAAAAAAAAACTATCAAGTCCGTCAGTCAGATATTGGACATGTATTTTTTGCTTTATCATATTAATAAAAAATGACTTAGATAAAACGCATTGAAGTTGGGGGGTCTCTACGTCGCAATTAACTGAGTTTGGAAATCTACATACTCGTGACGTCATAGCACATTTTAACTCAATGTATCACCTTAAACTTTTGAAAAAAAAAACATGTGTGCAATACACACGTGGTAGAAGTGAAAACCTTCAAAAATTTTGGCTTTTAGATAATAAAAATTTCGGGAAGAGGATAATTGAAGGTTTCAGTAATGATCATAGTGATACAAAGTATGATAATTATTTTATTCGTATATATTACATAGTAAATCTATGTAATATATACGAATAAAATAATTAATAAAAAAAATTAAAAATAATCAGAGCTATTTTAGGTATTTTACACTCAAAAGGAAAAATAAAACCCCCTGATTTTGAAACATTCTTCATTGGTACTCCGCTCCTATTGGTTTTAGCGTAATGATATATAAGCCTATATAGCCTTCCTCAATAAATGGGCTATCTAACACTTCAAATCGGACCAGTAGTTCCTGAGATTAGCGTGTTCAAGCAAACAAACAAACTCTTCAGCTTCAGAGAACCACGAACATAAGAAACACTGTATAATGCTTCCTATCTCATTTTCTCCCACGTTAAATCTTATGAATTTATGTCTGTCGCTTTTTCGTTTCATCGACCTTCAAATCATAACGATGCTAAAGAAGTTTTCACTTCAAAAAAAAAATACGTGTCTAGTAGTCTTTAATAATTTACCTGACGGAAAAAAATAATTTTAGTCATCATCCCTGTTGTCACCATTCTCGTGTAGCTCCGTTCTCAAGAATTATTATCTGCCTAGCCTTGTCCCAACTATGTTGGGGTCGGCTTCCAGTCTAACCGGATGCAGTTGAATACCAGTATTTTACATGGAACGACTGCCTATCTGACTTCCACAACCCAGTAACTGAGTAATACAATACCCCTTAGTAAGACTGGTTGTCAGACTTTCAGGCTTTTGACGACCCGTAACGACTGTCAAAGATCCACGAATGACAGCCAGGACCAACGGCTTAACATGCTTGCGTATGCATGCTTGCGTATGCATGCTTATGCGTTATTGGTTTTTAGGCGCGCTAGGACGCCCTGTTTAAATGAATGAAACTCAATCCAGTTGAAATAGATCATGTGTATCACAGCACAGTATCCAAATGACAGCGGAAAAATATATGTTTACATTAACACAGAATAAGAATCTTGTTAGTATTCAAACAAATAATATGTTGATCTTCTTCTTTTCGTGTCGATGGTACTCTTCTTTATAAGTATATATTATTTTATATTATATTATATGAGCCCAGTAGGTGGCTACGTTGATTGCGGCATCAGTGGCATTCTTTAGGTCGTCCGAGGTGCAGGTGAACGAGCACATAGGACACTCCAGCAAGTGGGGCATGGTCTGATCAGAAGCACCGCACTCGCACTGGGTGTTGATGAGTTTTATATTCAGATTCAAAATCCTCCAGTCCTCTTTTTAGCGTTCCGTAGTAAACAAGGAACCCTTATAGTTTCGACATGTGCGTCTGTCTGTCTGTCTGTCTCTCCGCGGCTTAGCTCAGAGACGCTTAGTACTAGAAAGCTGCAATTTGGCATGGGTATACATATTAATCACGCCGACAAAGTGGTTAAAATAAAATAATGAAAAATATTTTTTTTAGAGTACCTCCCCTACACGTAAAGTGGAAATGTTTTTTTTTTTCTATCCCTTAGTGTGGGATATCGTTGGAAAGGTCTTTCAAAAATATTGTGAGTATGCTCAAACCATTTTTGAATTTAGAGATCTGTTTGCGAAATATTAAGCATTAAAGTGAAAATTTTTGTTAGAGTCAAGTGTCCCCCCCCCCTGCCAGCTAAATAGTTGATTTTAGACATGTGAAAAAATTCATGGCAGTAGCTTATATAACGAATTTAAAAGGAAAACTATCACAGCTGAGTAGGCCTTACAAGTTAACGAGTAATAGTCAACCAACTTAGATTTGCGGTTGTAAAAACATGTTCTCCCATACATTCTGTATGATTTTTTTTTTTTTCAACTACAAAGTTAATTTTGTTCTTCGGATAAATTCATCCTAACTACGGAACCCTACATTGTGCGTGGTCCGACATGCACTTGGCCGGTTTTTTACTTTCGTGAACCATCGGCTAACTGCTCTAGACCAACTTATGTTGTCCAGGAACCATAGATAATTAGAATGGTCCGTCATGAGTTCATAGACGTGTTAATGTTTACATGAACAATTTAGCATTATTTACAGCAAATATCAAACATTGGTATGTTGAACGATTCATTTTTTAATTACACTCCCGGATTCCCTAAATAGTACACCATACATTTCTATTTTAGGTTTAAATGCCTTTAACATTGAAATAATGATGTGTCAAAGAAAACGTTTCAAGCAGTTTTGAAGCTCACATATTGGCCATCATCGACCACTTAAATAGCTGTAGACCTTTATAAAAATAATGCAGAGTGGCTCGATTTAGAAGTCCGGGTGTATTAGCAAGTCTGCGTAAGGCGGATAAAAGAAATACTGTTTTCTTTCAATTAAAATTTACTCAATGATTTTTTTATTTCAAATTGGCTCTGACACTTGACTCAAGAGGTCCTTGTAAAGATGAAAGAGATGGTCCGTTTTAAATTACGAATCCTAATGGGAAAGAGTCGACACGTTAGTTCAACAAAGTAATTTTAAAATAAACGCCTTGTTTCCCCGAAGGGTTGGGCAGAGGTGTCCCTGTAGCAGGTACACCCACATTTCGCTAGTTATGTTTAAGTCCCATGTAATAGGGGGCGAGCCTATTGCCATCAACCGGGCACAAATCCAGACTCCGAGTTGCTACTGAGAAATTTCAGATAGGAAAACCCAATAACACTTTGCCCGACCCGGGAATCGAACCCAGGACCTCATGCTCAGCAGTAGCGCTTGCGACCACTAGAACAACGAGGCAAAAACAAACAAACAATGTATAAGTTTAGATTAATGATTCATTAATCTATAATAATTAATCTTTATATATATAATTCTTCTGTGAGTGTGTATGTCACTGAACTTCTCTCAAACGACTGGACCGATTTTGATGAAATTTTTTGTGTGTGTTCAAGGGGATCTGGGAATGGTTTAGATTAAAAAAAAAAAGTTTGAAATTTTTAAATTAAAGACGTGTAGACAGGACAACGTCTGTCGGGTCCGCTAGTAATATTATAAAGAGGTACAATTTGTTTGTTTGTAAGTTTGTATGTTGGGGGTCGTCTCTGGAATTACCCGTCGGATTTGAAAAAATATTTTTGCATTGGATTGCTCAATTCTTGAGAAATGTTATAAGGCTTGCGGACGAAGTCGCGGGCAGAGGGCCTACCACAAGCTCATAAAGCAAAATTATTTTAATATTACTTCAGTGCGGGAAAGAGATGAAGCTCTACAGGACATATAGCTCCATCTCTTTCTCCCACTGAAGTAATATTAAAATAATACTGCTTTTGAGCTGATGGTAGGCCCCCAGAAGCTAGTAATAATATTAAAAAGACATTTTTTTTAAAGTTTGTATGTAGTGGTTAATCTTCGGAACTACTGATACGATAATGGGAAGCTATATTTTACGTTAAAACGTGAAAGTTCACGCGAACGAAGTCGCAGGCAAAAGCTAGTATTGTATATCAGTAAAACTTATTTATTTGTAAGTTAGCTTATTATTATGTGTAAAACTTAATCCGCCAGATACAAGCGGTTTCATTACGCGGAAGTTCTAAAGGGGTGTTCACATTAGCTACTGCTACGCTGCGAGTGCGACATAGTTATGCATTGCTTACGAAATGCAACTTCGGCTTTTATGGTAACCCAAGAACATATAGCACCTTCTGGTAACTCATAATACTTCGTTTTAGCTTAACTCATATTACCTAAAGCTCTATAGCTTTATAGTCCGTGCAATCCACGAAAACGCGCCCCACTCCGCAATAACTGTACTGTAAGCTGAACTCTAGTACGACGCGGAGTGGAGTGGGGCGCGTCTTCGTGGATTACATAATATATTATGTTATTTATTGGCCTTATCTAATCTCCATACATTCTTCTTCTTCTTTGTATTATTATTCTCACGTTGAATGATGAATGAATTAAATACACCGACCCCAGCGTGGTTTAACCAGACTCGATTACATGAATGAACCCAAAGATTTGCATTAGCCCCTGGAGCCTCATGTTTCATAAGGCTGCAGAGACCATTATATATCAAGGAGTAGACCGGGAAATACGGTAATGGTAGGGAAGACGTGCCCTTAGGATATGGAAGGATTTGTGAGCTGTACCGAATATGCATTCTAGAGTATATATTCTTACACGTTGGTAATTTTATTTAGCCTTTGTTGTTCCAAAAATAACAATTAGAGAAAATGAAAGCTTATAATATCAAAAAATAAAATCAAATAACAAATATATAATATCTTTTGCATCCCCATTTGGGAGGGTGCGGCTAAGACTAAATTCATAGACCTTGAGCGGGGACAACGGGCTCTAATAAAACTAATGTACTTTAAAAACCTTAGATATCCTACACAAAGTCTTTACCAAATAAGTGGTTTACTCTCGGTGCGAAAACTATATATAATTAAAACTCTTCTAAAGAAACACAAAACTCTTCCTTTTGACCCCAGTTTAACCTTGAAAAGAAGAAAAGATATAATAGCGGAAGTTCCTCAAACTAAAACCAAGTTCGCCCGTATACAATACCAAAAACGTTCAGCTCAGCTATACAATAGACTTAACAAAGAGATTTACGTACATAATAAGAAACAAAATGAATTTAAAAAAATTATTACCGATTGGATAAAACCACTCACCTATGACGACACGGAAGCGCTGCTGGAATAAAATATAACCCTCATTCACACACCCTCACTTTCACTCACACACTCGCATGCCTACGTGCGTGCTGCATGTTTAGCTTTAATTCTCTTTTTTTATATATTATTATTTCGTAGTAGTACCTACATTTGTATAAGACAAGTAAATGATACTTATTCAAGTTATGGAAGAGCGGAGTCTCCTAACACAGGCTTATTTGCTTAAAAGGAGGCTCCAATCACTAGTTGTTAAGGTTTACTTGTTAAAATAATAAACTATTTTCATTTTCATTTCATAATAGCAACAAAATCAATACAGATTTAACTATTGTTTAAACAAGTACCACTTTGACTCATTGCCGAATTGGCTACCCAAAAACTGTTGAACAAATCGCAGCGTTTTCTAAACGCTGATGTGAGGCCACCTTGTCTTTTCATCTGCACAATATGAGGTTTTGAATGAAGTTAATAACTCGCTGCTCTTTTGGTAAAGTAGGGGAACATTATGAGGAGGTAATAGTATGTTTATATTAACTTGTTTACCAGATAGTTCTACGTCTCTGTCAAGTTTCTTGGTTTTGGTTTGTGATGGGTGCGTTTTCTCATTTTAAATACTAATTAATAAATTATATTATACGGTATTTAATAACACATACCCATTCAACCTTATACGTAAACTCAGGAAAACTAATTGTCAATCAAATATACTACCAACTTAAATTATCCGTTGGTTTAATCGAAATATTGGCACACGGAAAATTGACGAAGTGTGTCAATTATAATAACAATAACGATTATAATATGTGTTGCCCCCTTGTCGCTACGACACTTTGTGCTAGCGACCATTTTTGGGGGCCCATTATTGAGTGTGCAAGTCACCCCCTGCCATTTTATCCGTGTGCATATAAAACATAGATCAGGCAGGGGCCATAGTCCTTCCATAGTTCCAGGTGAACAGTCCACTTTAGCAACCCAAACCCATAGTTCGATATCTTTGTTTCCATATCTTTCAATAGTCCTACACCAACCGGGGGTTGTCCTTGGGTGCACTTGCATAGTGCGAACAGGGATAATCGTCGGTTGGTACCTCATTTCATAAAAAAACGTCTAAGGGGCCTCTGCGAGTTGGCTTCGGTCCCTCGTACGCCTTCCAAAGGTCCGGGATCCCTGGGTCCCAAGAAATGTCAAAGACGTATTATAATAACAATTACATTCCTTGAATGTAAAATGCAATGTCTACATATCTTCCTGTTAGTGCCCTTATTACTCGAGAACCGTTTAATTGACTTTTGTATGTATTTTTTAATAGATAGCATAACACATAGTCTGCGCCAGCAACACCGCTGGCTGACTTAATTAAACCATAACATTTATAAATTGAATAAATTAACACTTTAATTTTAAAATCTTATGCCACCTACATTTAATAAAATCGTGATAAGAATATGAGTATCAGTACCCGCTGTGAGAGTAATTAAAATGAAAACACATAAGTAGACCTATTGCGAATATTATGAGTATTTTAAAGGAAACATTAACCCTCGTAGTTTTAAGCTCATAATGTGTTTAGTTTAAAAGCCTTCTCATTACCTCATTTTCCTTACTGTTAGGTTAATTGACATTTACTTGAGAGATTCCAATTAAGGGCGTTTATTCTGAAAGTGGGCAACGTCGCAAATAGATGTCAAATATTTCGCTGTTTTGATCAATTTGGCAATATTACTGTATGGAAATAAGAAATGTGGCTATCTAGCGATATTAATAACGAATTGTAATTATAACTGTGAATTTGATGTTGTAACCGTTTTAGGTGTAAAAAAGGCATTTGGAAAGTTTTCAAATACTTTTTTTACGTCTAAAACTAAATATTCGATGTTACGATATTAATTATTGCATTTCATAATCAATATTTGAGTTCCCTAGCTAGCCACATTTTTTAATTCCATACAGTAATATTGCCAAATTAATCAAAACAAGTAAATATTTGACAGCTATTTACGATGTTGCCTACTTTTAGGATAAACCCTCTTAAGGGGACGATAAGTGACTTTTAATGATTTTATACTGAAGATGACGTCTAAATGAGTAGTGTTAGTGATTTGAAAAAAAAAATATGTTATTTTAGAGCATTTTCTTAATATTTTAATATAGGCATATTTTGGATTATGTTTATATTACAAAGTGAAATTAATTTGTAAAGTTATGTCTAACGCGGATAAAAAACTGAGAATGACGCAAAATCTATCAAGCGTATTTTTCTGAAAACTTTTAAAGATAATTAAATTATCAATCTTTTAGTAGACGTGTTTTATTAAAATACTTTTTGTTCTACGTGTAATAAATTAATTGTCTAATTTGGGGCAACGCTCATTGATGGGCGAGTCCTATTACTGGTTGGACGTACGATGCGTTGCGTGAGCTCAGCACAGAACACGCAAGCTAACCATTCAAGGTCACTGCCATATATTTGCGTCTTAAGGAATATCAGCCCTAATTATATCAGATAGGGTCTATTTACCAGTAGGAAGGCCTCCCACAAAGTAGACCGATGACCTGGTGAAGACCGCGGGAATCTGCTTAATGCGAGAAGCACGGAACCGGTCAAAGTGGTGGTGCTTGGGGAGGCCTATGTCCAGCAGTAGACGTCTTTCGGCAGAAATGATGATGGTGATGATGAAAGGAGGATTGATCATCATGCTTGCTCACTGCTGGGTGGCGATAAGTAGTAACTTATCATTCGAGGCAAGCTTGGTTACAACACGACGATGCACATGAAATTTTCGTTTCTCATATTTCAGTTCAGCCGACAGTCGAGTGGCTCGGCTCGCTGTACTTGAATACTGTAACGCGATACAAAAACTCGATACATTACAAACAAATGTTGCAAGTCAGTCTCCGCCTCTAGTCTCAGATTGGCAGTGGAAATAATTATGCCAAGTTTATGTCAAACATGTCAAAACTACTTAATTAATTATTGAATATACGTAATTGTGTGCGATAATTAGCTTTAACTCCGCAAACTGAATTTAATTATTATTACTACGTGAATCCTATAAGCAAACAGTCGTTATACAATATGATAAACCTTAGGCTGTATGAACAATGTACACCAGACATGTTGCCAATCAAAATTAATTTGATTTTTTGGAACGAAGTTCCATAACGCACATTATACTCTGCACACTTGGCGAATGAGTGCTAGACTGTAGTTTGACCGAAACCGCTGTACCGTGCGTTAGGAATGCACAGCGAGGCGGGGGGGGCAGCTTCAACGAATGAGCGGTAGGACGCCGTGAGCGTTGACGAATGAGCTGAACGTTGACAAATAAGAGGCGGGACACCGTGAGCGTTGACGAATGAGCTGAACGTTGACAAATAAGTGGCGGGACGCCGTGAGCGTTGATGAATGAGACGAGCGTTGACGAATAAACAGTGGGACGCCGTGAGCGTTGACGAACGAGCGGCCTGCACTGCCCCTCGTCTTACCGTGCACATACCTGGTACAGAGGTATCGGTCAAACTATAGAAAAAGTGTAATATTTTGACCTCCACGACACTTTTGCTATATAATGTTTTTAAAGTGAAAACTTCTTTAGGCGCGTTGGGCATTTTTGAGATGGGGAAAAAATAATTGTACTCGTGACACCGTTACCGACACCTCATGAAAAGTATTTCCTGCACAATCAAATATCTAAAGTTTTCACTTCTGTCGGCACTCCTGGAATGCCACTGTATTTTTTTTTTTTCATTTAGTTTCTCTCAAATTGCACCTGTTATTTAATACATAATATACAGCGAAAAAAACTATGTTCCAACCGGGTGTCCCATGACACCTCTCGTTTCTTTTTTTGTTATTATCCTTCTTAAATCTATTTATATTCTAGCGTTTATTTGAGTCTTCAAAGCAAGGCCTTGATTCACAACAAATATAAGAAAGTATTTCTGTAGAAACACTCATTCGTTAAGTTTTTAATTTTTAACTTTCAACTCACTTCTACATCTGCAATGAAAACTGTATTTGAACTTTGAAACTGAACTGAAACACACACATGGTTATCTTGTTCATAATCCACAAAAGTGAGTTTTTAAATCAATATTATGGTATTAAAATCTTGGAATAGCACCAATAAAAACATAGCGAGCATGCATAGCTTTTAGAGAAATAATCCCTAAAGTAACGGTCAACCCAAAACTTACAAAATACCATGCTCTTGAAATGTAAATGACAAAACAAACCCACCAACTAATATTATGATGTTATTATGTAAATAAACTGCGTACACAATAAAGTTTAGCCCTGTATCTGAAATCAGGGAAAATGTAGGGCGCTTGTAAATAATACGGTGATAAGGAAGAATTATGAGTAAACACTGAGAGCGCTGTTAGTTTTTTCAAGAGTAATTTAGAAGTAACCTTCGCGTTGGTCCCGGCTGTCATTACCCACGACGGAACGGAGACGGTATATGCGTTTGGGGCGAGAGGATGTTTGTGCAAATCCATGTTGCTATTTTTCTCCAAAACTACTAGTCCGCTTTTGATGCAGTTTTCAGTTAAGTGTTCGGTTTTGATTGGTGCATGTTCTTAGATAGGTGTTACGGTAACAACTCACCAGGGGGCGCTGCAGCAAACATTGTTTGTGCAAATCCATGTTGCTATTTTTCTCCAAAACTACTAGTCCGATTTTGATGCAGTTTTCAGTTATGGGTTCGGGTTTGATTGGTGCAGGTTCTTAGATAGGTGTTACGGTGACAACTCACCAGGGGGCGCTGCAGCAAACATTGTTTGTGCAAATCCATGTTACCATTTTTCTCCAAAACTACTAGTTCGACATTTACTTTTGACCATCATCTGCCTAGCCTTTTCCCAACTATGTTGGGGTCGGCTTCCAGTCTAACCGGATGCAGCTGAATACCAGTATTTTAAATGGAGCGACTGCCTATCTGACTTCCACAACCCAGTAACTGGGCAACACGATACCCCTTGGTCAGACTGGTTGTTAGACTTTCGGGCTTCTGGCTACCCATAACGACTGTAAAAATATAGATGTCAGTTAGACTGGAAACCGACCCAGGCATATTGATAGAGATTGGTTTTAGATTTTGTACGAGTAACATTTAGGTGTATCTAATGATTGAACGAGAAAAAAAAAATATCTTAGGAGATTGAGATTGTAGGGATGTTCCAATTATAAGATATCCAAAATAAAATAAACAGTGACACTCCGGGAGTGCCGACAGAAGTGAAAATTTGAGAAAAAATCGGCACCGTGGTAATCAACGCGTTGATGTCATTTACTCCACGGTGTCGGTAAATTGCGTTACAGTGTCGCGAAATCAATGGTTTAGTCCCATCTCAAATATGCCCAACGCGCCTAAAGAAGTTTTCACTTAAAAGAAACGTAGGTTATTCAATTAATGTGTTTGTTTCGAGCGGGAATCGAACCAGCGACCCGAGGCAGCGGTACCTTAATTGTACCGTCATTTTGTTTGGATCGGGAAGATAGAGCATTTTTATTTATTTTTTGTGAATCCGCTTCGCAGGGGGAGTCACTCCCCCTAAAGTGGCCCGCAAAAGGCCGTGGGACACCAGTCGGGGATCATGGAAGGCGCACTACTCGTAGATCTCATGATCTACATGATCCCGGTCCAAGTGTGGGAAGGGAACACCGGGTTAGTTTTTAGTCAGTAGGAGTCTGACAGACCTCTCCGCCCGCCCTAGGGCGGAGGACATCCATGAGGATTTTCCACACCGGAACAAAAAAAAAGGAAAAAAAAAGGAGGTTCTCGGCTGCTTAGCTGGATTATCCTGTGGGTGAATTAATTAATAATTTAAAGCCTCCAGTCAGGGTATAACACTCATAATGTAAGCGTGTACACGTTAACTTCACCTTCCACTTTTTCTCTTACAGTGGACGTAGTAAAAAGCAACATATAGCTTCACCTTTTGAATTATGGTTAAAAACGCTACATTCACATTCATCTGACGTTTATTTATTTATTTTTCCAACTTACATTTACCATTATAGGACATTACCCAATGCGATAAATGCGCTTATCCTAACTTAATTAAAAAAAAAATACACTTATCTAAATAAACTTAAATTAAAATAATTTTACTAACATATATAACGTTATAACACATCCCTCGATACACGCATTGCGTGTGCGTTATTTGCATAGACACATCAGTTGTACTACAAAACTACACAATAGAAACAAATTGGAACTGCGTCCGTGTGCAGATTTTATCTAAAAATATTGCTCTGTTCGTACATTTTATATGGCATTGTGATTTCAACGGCCATTGAATTCTCCGAATATGTCAACACTGGTGAAGTGTAATCTGTAAAGTACATTAAAATTGCCTTCAAAATGGACGGTATATTCACCTATTTATTTTGAACTGTTACATTTATAAAATTGTTTAAAATTTCTGTCGTTCCATCTCGATTTGAGAAGGACTAATATAGTTTGTCTTAAAATTCTTAATTATAATTAGATATTGTTTTTTTTCATATGGGTGTATATGTACACTTCTGCCCAATCTTTCAGGGAATACAGGCGTGATGTTATGTTTTATTTCCATTTCAAGTCATTATGAATTTTGTTTTTTTTTGGGAAGTTTTTTAAACTCAGGTTCAGATTAATAGAATAAGTGAAGACGTTGCCACCATTGCACTGAAAAATCCAATCATCATTCTGTTGCCCTTATTGGGGTCATTTAATCTCATTAATTTGGGGTCGGAGAACATGTCCCCTTCCGAGCGATATCATCAATTGTTTCTTTTGTCTTCCCCTGTTATAGCCATCCACACTTATACTCAAAACTTTCTTCACGACATTTTCCTCATTCATCCACATTACATGCCCACACCATGACATCCACCCCACTTTTCTGTCACCGGTGCCGCTTTCAAATTTCCTCTCATAAATATAACTTATTTTTTATTTTCCAGTCACAGAAAACACTACATAATATAACCACTTCAGCCACTTAAACAGACACGTACCTACATTCACGTCCCGCGTCTTTCATATCACCTCAATCCACGAAAAAAAAATCCTTTATAAATATGGCTGTACCACGGGAAGAGAATCACGTCGCCAACTTGTAAAAACGTTATCAAAGTCTTTACGTTTGTGTTCACTAAAAGCCTTACTTGTTACGGTAATATCTTGAAGCACGTAAACACGTAAAACTAGACGTTAGCATGATGTACGGAATAAGTGGTTTCTACTTCAAAGAAGTCTTTTTTTTGTAAACTTTGAGAAGCTTTTATTGAAGTTTGTTTTCTATTTTCTATTGAGGATAAGTAGTTACGAATCTACGTGTAGTTTTTATGAATTATCTTATATATATAAAATTCTCGTGTCACAATGTTAGTTACCTTACTCCTCCGAAACGGCTTTACTGATTTTTACCAAATTTTATATGTATATTCAGTAGGTCTGAGAATCGGCTACTATCTATTTTTCATACCCCTAAGTGATAAGGGTTGTCCACCCCAAACAAATAATTGGCAAAACAACGTTTGCCGGGATCAGCTAGTTGTTTTATATAAACTTCGTTTTTTCTCGTGTTGGTGTTATGTTGACAAAGGTTTGGTGTTATTTGTACAATCAGATGACTGCTGATTTGAATTGCACTGGACGTTATAAGTGTTTCTCGTTCAAGAATTAATGCAATTTAAATTTGTCTAGTCTTTTGCCAATTTTAATGTGTTGTTATTTTTGGCAATGGCTTACAAATTAATTTGTTTTTCTGAACACAAGACTTTTGGAATTTGAAGGTCCTTGTTCTTTTAAAAGATGAACTGTCAACGTCCCTTTATATCAAAGATCATAAAATAAAAATGGTCTGTAGACCACTTAATTTGATCCCCTAATTCGCCTCCCACCGCAAATATTTACATCTTCTTAATAAAATAAAAATGTATTTTGACATTTTCTTTTGTCTACATTAAAATAAAGTAAAAACAATAAGGTGTACCATTTAGAGTACTTCTTGAAACTTGAGATATTTCTGTTATATTTAAGAACAATGGGTATCGAAAAACACAAACTATTTCGGAAAGTTCAAAAGTGGCCAGTAAGAGTCTGTTTGTCTTCAAGGGTTAAACCCTTGAAGACTTGAACTATGCTGAACTATGGAAATGTCATATTTGAAATGTATATCTGTAGATGTTCATTAACAAAGTTATTCTATTACAAGACTTGTTGCCTTTTGTTACGTGTTTCTTAGAATTGGTGGAGCGATTTTTAATTTCTGTTAAGTTTTAATTTAAAGACACTAACATCATCATCTTCCTGCCGTTGTCCCATGTTACGTGGGGTTGGCGCACTCCTCTGTCAACCGTCACGCTATCATTCACTCCCTTCTCTTTCATATCATTCCTGACACAATCCATCTATCTTTTCTGTGGCCTTCCTCTCCCTCTCCAACCATCAACTGAGTTGTGATGACATTTAAAATAATTCACACTGGTTTTGAGACATGGATTAAATTGGCTAAATGACAATAGCCGCACGGGTCAATCAAAGGTTAAACTACTCTTGCCATGGTTGGTTCATGGATGGGTGACCATCCATTACATTTCAAAACCGAAGGAAGGTATAGGGCGCTTGTAAATAACATTGTGATAAGTAAGAATTATGAACAACACTGAGATAGGTTTTACCAGCACGTTAAGCCGTTGGCTGTCATTCGTAGATCTTTGACAATTGCTACGGGTAGTCTGAAACCCAAAAGTCTGACAACCAGTCTTACCAAGGGGCATCGTGTTACCCAATAACTGGGTTGTAAAGGTCATATTATTATAGGCAGTCGCTCCATTTATAATACTGGTATTCAGCTGCATTCGGTTAGACTGGAAGCTGACTCCAACGTAGTTTGGAAAAGACTTGGCAGATTGATTGGATTAAATTGGTTAAGCCGATATTAGACGCTTCGAGTGAAGGTTCAGTATTGTTTCATTCCGCGTTCAGAGGACACCGACAAAATTATATAGGAATGAACGATCATCCGCTCCTTTCATTAAATTTTTCTATGAATCGGAAGAAAGTGTAAGATGCCGAATGCTAAAATCCAACATCGCTGGATCGGTTCATTCATTTGTAGGCTAATGCATTCATTTTTAGGGTTGCGTACCTCAAAAGGTAAAAACGGAACCCTTATAGGATCACTTCGTTGTCCGTCTGTTAGTCTGTCAAGACCTTTTTTCTCGGGAACGCGTGGAGGTTTCAAGTTGAAATTAATACGATGAGGATCTATGGTCCCATGAAGCTTTGAAAAAATAAAGCTTCTAAATCAACGCAATAAAACATACGGCCATTTATGCAACATATTATTTTGATACTCGCAAATAAATCAAAACCTACAGGGTACTTCCCGTTGACCTAGAATCATGAAATTTGGCAGAAAGCAAGGTCTCACAGCACATGTAAAGGAAAAAGTCCGAATATAGTTAATTTTTAGTTTTATCATACAAAAAGAAAATGCTTAAAAAAAACTTATATATTTGCAGTTGGAGAATTGACCGTGACGTATATGTATGGGAGAACATATTTTTCAACTACAATGTCGAGTGAATGATAGCGAATAAAAAGCACACATGAACAATAAGTAAAGTGTCTTATATCGGCTTAGTAATATGCAGGTTGTAAACAATGAAAACAACAAATTGCAGTGGTGGCCCAATGGTAGCAGCCGCGACTTACGAGTTTATAGGTCGTGGGTTCGAACACAGGCAGGCACTTTACTTTGTGTAAATTATTTCATCACCACTGCTCTCAAAACGTTAAAGGAAAACATCGTGAGGAAACCGGCATGTCTTATAATCAAAAATTTGAAGACATGTGACATCTACCAACACGCTGTGGGGACATTATAGGTTGGTTATGTTATAAAATGATAAGATATGTCACCATACTTATGTTGCCTTCACCATGGTGTCTCTTTATGTATTCCCCCTCGTGTAAGCGACTTCCACAGTTACAAACAAGGCGCACGGAGGAAGCTAGCGTCGCTTCCTGGCAGACGTTTCCTATTGAGAAATTCCGATATCCGCCGAGAATTCACTACCGATTGAATTACGGTTTTATTTTAGAATTATAGTATGTAGTTTTGTTGATAAAATTCTTGAGGATTTGTTGCTATCATCTATTCTAAAATTATCTGATAAAAGTATAATCTTGTTCACCTTGTTCAGGTTAATTTCTTGTGCTGAAGGGAATTAGTAGTACATTCATCTGTATTTAGAAGGTTTCAACTGTATATTTCATCACTTTTTCTAACAATTGTTGTTCGAATAACATGATTCTTAATTGAAAAAACATCAACGAAAATTTAAAGTTATAAATTGAACCTCAATTATTATGACTAAAATTAGAATTTCGGGTTTAAGTTTCCAAATAATTATATCAAAGCACGATATCGAAATCACTTTTACATGTCATATTTTAAAAATAAGCTAGATGAGTTCGTTGTTCCCTGTCTGACTACTCTGAGACGAAAGGCCGAAACAAACTCAGAGGTCGCAGTCTCTTTTAAAGTCCAGACAAAATCTTGGTCAGGCCTTATGAGGGCCTTGTAGATTAGTGTCTGAAATGGTCTTTTGAGGAAAGAACCACACAGATTTGAGTGGACCTGTCCAGTCAGTGCAAGCATTTTTCAGTAATCGTGGAGCTCAACTCGACGAACAATACCAAAAAATGGACATTTGGGTAGGCCGCATAAACTACTCAAACTGCCAGACCATCATTAAAACTAGCAGAGAAATAAAAATAATATTAATATCCACATAGTCCTCACATTCACAATAATTAAAATAACATAATACTCGTACTTTACAAAGTAATCATGTCATTTTGAATATAATTTTCAACAATGTCAATGTGTGTATAAAACTGGTATATTTTGATGATTTCACATAATAATTTATGATTTTATCACAAGGCTTAGCAGAGAGAGCAGCTCAAACCCAAGCTTTTTGCTTGCTTGTCCGGTGCATGACCGACACCCACAAACTGCTTATCTCCGGTCGAGCGTTATGTTGTAGACTCTGTCTAGCGCCACTAAGCAGCGCTGGCGGTAAATGTCAGAAGGCATTAAAAATTGTTTCTTATAACTTGAACCTTTGCTCACGTCACTCTTGCGAAGTAGGTAATAAGAGGCAGTTAAGAAGTAAATGGACGTATGTCAATTGCCGCGGCCGTGACAAGAGGTCTATTACGTTCTGAACCCCTTTTAACCCTAGCTACATTGTCCCCTATTGTCCAACCACTCACCCGAAGTCAGACTTTTATTTACCTTTAACCGATTTTGCTTACCTTATTTGGTAGTGAAATGTAAGGTTGTAAGGTCAAGTTGGTTTTTTGATTGACTACTTCAGGAGAACCGTTTGATAAAGGATTTCAGTTATTTTGTGAAAGAGTGTTTTTTATTTGCTACCAATACTTTTTCGATTTCTTATCTAGCTGTATTAAAATTCTTCCGTTTTTTTTCTTTCTGTACCCGGATTCTCATCTTAAATACACACCACACGCTGCATTGACTTAGCTTTGGCCCGTAAATGTAGTTAAAACCAGCCTAAGAGCCAAGAAAAAGAACACTACCGATAATAATCATGTTTCACCTCTCAACGAGGCATCCTTAGGATGACTATTGACGCGTCGCGAACCCAAACACGGCGTGTTGCCACACCGAGCGCTGGTTGCAGAGCGCTCTGCGACCAGCGCTCGCCTCGTCGAGAGGTGTGAAACACGTGTCGATTTCTTACAGGGTTTTTTATGGCTCTTTAGAAATAGTTAAGCGGAACAGGTTACTAAATAGAACAACGTCTATTGTATGTTACTCTTTTATTTTATTTCAAAACTTCTTCTGAGATGCTTTTTTTTTCTGTAGGGCTTCTCATAGCTGGTCTCTGAGACCATGACTATTTAACCGGTCAATCCTGTGGCTACCTTAAGCTGCTACACTCAAAGCCTCCAGCCAGGGCACACATAAAACTAAGCTAAAAAGTTAGGGTAAACGCTCGTTAAGGGCACCCCCTGTGGGGTACGAGCCTCGACTTAGGGCGTTAACCGGAGAGAGGACATCAAAAGATGAAACGGGCTGGATCAAAAAGTTTTGATCATTATTATTAATCGGGGAATTTAAAGCTACGTGCTCAGCTGCAACAACTGCTGGCACCTCGTTTTCGAGCAAGGTTCGGGGGGTTCTGAGATGCATGATGTAACTAGCAATTATAAGTGTTGAATCTAAAAAAAAGCCTAGGTCATCATCAACTCTTGCCCTTATCATAATTTATTTAGGGTTGACGCAGCACTTGGTTCTTCCATTCAGCCAATTAACTATCTTTCACACAATCCGTCAAAATCAAAATCAAAATATTTTATTTCACATAAACCTACATGGGCACTTATGAAACGTCAGAAGCTAGGTGCACGGTTCCAATTGGTCGTTTCCTATGGAGAAGAGCCGGCAAGAAACTCCACGGTTACTCTTTTAAAAATAATTGGCTTTTACAATACTTTCATATAACAGTGTTTCTAGGTATGGGAGGACAGTGTAGGTCTTTCAATAAGTACCAAGTACTTAACAAAATAGAAAATGGTCAACAGGTCTACAATCCACTAAGCCTACAGCGTTCTCACATTCACAAAATATGTAGAAAAGAATCTATACAAAAAATAAATAAATTAATAAAAGTAAAAAAACCTATTTTAATAAAACGCAATTATATGATTGCTGTTACAACTGTAATCAATCTGAGTAATTATCATGTCCACAAAAGTCACTAAAAAAACAGTTGAAATTAAATCGTAGGTATATAATGTCAAATAATAAATATGTCAAGGACGAATGTAAAAACAAAAATAAAAAATAAAGATTTAAATAAACATGGTAATTTGGGAGCAGTTAATAGACTCTTACTTATTTATGCCGTTAATGAGGTACCAGGGAAGCCACATGTGCAGAAGGAATTATTGCCAAACTTCCTTATCTTCAACATAGTCTTTAATTTTATAATATGCTTTCTTGATAAGGACACGTTTGATGTGGGTTTTGAACTTCCCATCGCTAAGTTCTGTCACAGACTTTGGCAACTTGTTATAAAAGCGGATACTGTTTATAAGAAATGACTTGCTTGTTTTAGTTAATCTAAATTTGGGTATCACAATTTCATTCAAATTCAAATTCATTTATTCGTGTGATTTTTGGTACATTTTTACATGAGATCTTAATAATTCGAACTTCGAACTTCATGTCGACTACGTGTATTTATATTATGGAAATCGCTTCTTATTTTGAAAAGTCTTAAGTTTTTGCGAACATACATAATACTTTCTAAGATATAAAGTGAAGGCAAAGTCAGTATATCAATTTCTTTAAATTTGTCTCTAAGGGACTTCGTCTTTTCTTTAGCGTTCTAGATTTTACTTACCTACTACTTAACAATTTTATATCAGACTAGCTGCTGCCCGCGGTTTTGCCCGCATCGAGCCTAATTCTTTTTCTAAAATAAAAGTAGCCTAAGTTACTCTTTATAACATCAGCTATCTGCCAGTGTAATTCCCATCAAAATCGGTCCAGTCGTTTTGGAGATTAGCCGGAACAAAGAAACAGAGGCAGCAATTATTATTTTTTTGTTTTTATGTAAGTTTCGTATACCTACACTTTCATATGCATTTAGTAAAAAGCTGTTATTTTGTCATTACAAACGGATACTTCAATTTTATTTATTTGTATCATCATCATCATCAGCCTATAGCAGTCCACTGCTGGACATAGGCCTCTCCAATTGCACGCCACCCTGCGAAGATCGTCACTCCACCTAGCCTGAGGGCGTCCTACCTTACGTTTGCTAATTCGCGGTCTCCACTCATGAACACGTGTACCCCAACGGTCATTGGTTCTACGGCCGATATGTTTATTTGTATAAATGCTCCTCATTTTTCTGCATCACATGCATACAACGGCATTTGGTTACTCCATAGATTTTCTGTTACAGATTACATTACTGACCTCCTATACGTTTATTTCTAATCGTATCCATTCTCGTCTCACCACACATACCTCCTAACATTCTTATCTTAGCTGCACGCAGTTGCTTTTCATTTATGTATTTTGTGGTCCAACATTCCGATCAAGACAAAATTGCAGGTATATTTCCCCGAAATTCTCTTAAGATGACTTTTAATCCGCCTTCCTATGTTATTTATAAGGTATCAGCTTACCTATGGTACCTTCCTTCCTTTATATGGTATGTTATCTCCGTGAATCAAACAAAACCAGGGTATTTTCTCATCATCGAAGCATTTTCTTTGCTGCCAAAGCGTGCAAAGGAAAAAAAACCGGCCAAGTGCATGTCAGACCACGCACAATTAATGATTTCGTAGTTGGGATGAATTTATCCCAAAAACAAACTTAACTTAGTAGTTGAGAAACATGTTCTACCATACATCGATATACATCACGGTCAATTCTCCAACTGCAAATGTAAGTTTGTAATCGCAATTTTTTTTATTAATGTCATAAAACTACAAATTATTAATTTTCTTGCCAAATTTCATGATTCTAGGTCAACGGGAAGTACCCTGTAGGTTTTGATTTTTTTGTGAGTATCAAAATATGTCACATAAATGGCCGTATTTTTGTATTGCGTTGACTTAGAAGCTTGGTTTTTTTAGAGCTCCAAGGAAACATAGATCTACATATTCGATATGAAATTCAACTTGATACCTCCACGCGTTCCTGAGAAAATGGGTCTTGATAGACTGACTTTTTTTTTTAGATCACGGCTTTTGGACGAATAAAAAATGTTGCAACGACCCCAAATAAATTGGGATATTAGCAGAAGAATAATGATAATAAGCATAATCAGCCTATAATGTTCCCACTGCTGGGACACAGGCGTTCTCTTTTCGAAAGGAAAGTGGGGTTTAATCTATCTGTCACGCGGGCCCAGTGCGGGATTTTTGGTTCTAGGACATGCCGGTTTCCTCACGATGTTTTCCTTCACCGTTTTGAGAGCAGTGGTAATGAAATTATTTACACAAAGTGCCTGCTTGGGTTCGAACCCATGACCGTCGTCGTAAGTCGGGGCCGTTGCCACTGTGCCACCAGTACTCTCTGCCATTGTCTTGTACTGGGATTATTACGAATTCATCATAATCAGCTTATAATGTTCCCACTGCTGGGACACATGCCTCCTCTCGGTGAAAGGGAGTGGGCCGTAATCCACCACGCGGGCCCAGTGCGGGTTGGTCGATGTCACGTGTCTTCGAATTTTTTGGGACATGCCGGTTTCCTCACGATGTTTTCCTTTACCGTTATTACCAATTGCCGATTGGTTATCTAAAAATCCAACCATAACCTTTTAGGTAAAATTAATATCCAAATATTATTCATAGGTAATCAATCAGAGCCAAAATTCGAATCAATTTCCTACATATTCAAAGAAAACAATCCTTCATCATTAAAATCGAATCAAATAACGATACTGTTTTTATTCAATCAAATGGTAAACGTTGTTTTAATTCGAATGTTAATTCAATTTTAGGATTTTCATGTTAAATACAGACAAAGTGTGTTCTTAATTTCCCTCGGAAAACCTCGTGTTTCGTCAGTCGTCGGATTTCTATCAGTTGCCCTTTGCACTTGGTGCAGACCGGACGCTCTCAATCGACTTGGAAGTATATAGAGTTGTTAATACTCTTTTAACTTAATGTGATTTATTTAAAAAATGGGAGGAAAACCGCTAAAGTCGCAGGCACGACAAATAGGAAAATAGTTTTATCTACACCCATGCTATAAAACCTCCATAAAAGTTTCTGAAACAGTTAGCTTATTAGCAACATTATAACAGCCAGTGTCATAGTAACCATTACATCATCCAAACGAGTGCTATAATGTTGTACTAAATTTCATTATGCAACTCGTTTCAATGGTCAAGCGGGTGACAGCAGCCCCCGCTGCACGCATGTGTGTGTGATGTGCTGCTGCAGGCGACGTACATACGTGCAGTTGTACTGAATTTCGTGGGAATTTCTTTATTCTTGATCTTAAATTACAAACACCCAATGGTTTCAGAAACTTTTATAGAGGATTCATATCATGGGTGTAGATAAAGTCTTGTATGCAACTGTTATAATTAGATATTAAAACACTCATGTGAGTTTTAATACCCCTTATTATACAACAGTTGCATAATAGTACATTACTGCCGCGGTCTATAATGACTACTTTGCTGGTCGCGCTGATGATGGCCGACAGCGCAGCTCCAGGCCGACACAGCGCGGTCAGCGTGCAGCACTTGATGGACGAGCTGAGATAAAGGCCGAGGCCGTAGGTCGAGGCCTTTACAGCGAGGACAGCAAGGGCTGCAATGATGGCCAAGCTGGAAGGCCTAGAGCGTAGCTAGGCTAGCTCGAGGCAATCATAGCGTGACCAGCGAAGCAGTCATAGTGGGCCAAGGCTTGTATAGTGCTTTACTCAAAAATGCAAGTACCTAATCTAAATAAAACCAGCAAGTAATTACAATAAAATGTATATTAATTAACTAGAAATTTAATTAAAATGACAATTATGAAAAGTACAGTTACTAAAATTCAACACCAACTTCGCTGAACCGCGCTTTTGTTACTTCTTTGTTTTTTTTTTTTTTTTAACTATGGTAGTTGGAACTATACAGCCAAATATAGAATAAAATCTTTTTGTACCTATCTCTATAAATACAAACAGCTGTGTTTTAAATAAAATCTTTTTGCATTTGATTTTTTAAAACGTTGAAACGTTAAAATAGCGGCCGGCAATGTTTTGCCGGCCTGTTAGAGCGACCAGCAACACTTTGCCGGCCGCTCCTTGAAACAGAACGGCAAGGTCGACTTTGTTCAAACAAGTTGTCAAAATAATGACCACATTACATTCATTTTTGAGTAAATAACTATTACAGCCTTATATAGTTCACACGGAAATCAAATCAACAATAAAGTATTTAGTTCTGAATTCAAATTATTATACACAATAAATCTAATAGTAGTTGATGGACATGGAAATTAGCACTCGTTTGTATTCGGGAATCCGATGATACCCGAGAGATGTTAAGAAAATAGAAATACTGTACCGATATTCAGCTGCATCCGGTTAGACTGGAAGCCGACCCCAACATAGTTGGGAAAAGGCTAGACAGATGATGAGGGTGTTCTTAATAAGTGTAGCTGTCGATCAAAGATCTTCGTTTACATAGGTTGTTGATTTTTAAGGTTCCGTACGCAAAGGGTGTCAACGGGACCTTATTATTAAGGCCGTCCGTCTGTCACACGGCTTTTCTTATCTTTTGAACCGTAATAGATAGATTTTCACAGAGTATGTACTATTATGGCTGCTAAAACAACAAATAATAAAAATAGGTAGGCCTTTGGTGTGGGATGCAACGTGTGTCGACACCCTTGCGCCATCCCATCTTCCTAACACGGCGGGCTGTGCTGGGGCTGCTGCTGCAGGTGCGGAAAACCTCAAACGGCGCAAATACTCCAATCTTATTGGGACTTATATGTTTGAGCCGTTTGGGGTTGAAACACTAGGGCTATGGGGTCCGAGTGCCCACCTAGTTTTTCAAGACATCGCCAAGCGGCCGGTCGACTCTTCACGTGACCAGAGGGCTGGCCTATTCTTTGGCCAAAGAATCAGCATTGCCATACAACGTGGCATTGCTGTGAGCCTTTTGGGCACTTTTCCTATTGACAGCGACGCGGACGAATTTTTTTATGCCCTATGATTATTCCCCCCCCCCCCCTTTTATATACTTGTACATATTATTATTTTAAGTCTGATAGTTTTTAAATCATGTAAATACGTGTGTATAAAAAAAATATTGCTTTATGAAACTCTTTGCACAGCAATTTTCGCAGCACATTATCATTAAAAAAAAATTAATCCATATGATATGAGTACCTACGCAAATGAAAATGCTTATTTTCATTATCTAGTAAACATAAACCGAAGTAGATAACAAGCCATAGTTAATAAAAAGTGATATTTTCTTACACCAATCGGATTAAAGTCAAATAAGTCAAAGTCAAATAATTTATTTCAATTAGGCACAAAAAGGCACTTTTGAACGTCAAAAAAAAATAGAATTGATTCTAGTCGCCCCTTCCAAAAGGTAGTTTTCGTATGGAGAAGAATGGGCAAGAAACTCCATCGTTACTCTTTTAAAATGTTTTACAATATTTTGTATACATTAATTATATAATTATATGTGAAGACGAGACGCATTAAGAAACCGGCTAACAAATTCAATAGCTTCCCATTCCCTTTGAACATCAACACAGTAATATGTAAAAGTCAATCTCGAAGGAAGCGTGTTAAAAATCAGAAATTATTATCATTAACCTATTCAGACAAAATAGGACCTTTTAGACATTATCTTTAGGCTTCTGTATACACTGAGAAGAGCAGAGAATATATATTTTTAAAGACATTGAATAACTAACTCTATCATTAGTGCGATAAAGTGTAAAGTCATAATGACGCCGACATCAAAAGGGTCCCTGAGTCCTCTTTGCTTGCACTCGCGCGTTCTCCTTTGCACTTTTAGAGGTATGAGGAACAGGGTGTAAAGTTCACTCATCCACCTTAGAAAAGGGAGGATCCTCAGACCAGACGGGTGTTGTGTCTGGTGGGCAACTGCCCAACGGTTTGAAGTTGAAATCTTGTTTATATGTCGATCGCTCGGTAAACTCTAATTGCGGGATGCAGAATTTGTGTGACGTCATGTCTATGATGTGTAGTTTGTATGTGGCGGTGTAACCGCTACACACTTAACGTCACAGAAAATAAGGTTTATTTTTAAATATCATACAAAACGTTCGTCTTTTGTCTGCACTGAGCCTTACCAAGTTTATTTTTGTAAAGCACCCACGTTGAACTGAATATTTATTTGAAGCTCAACCTTAGATTTTATGAAAAATGTCTCATGTGTGTGTGAAATAAGATTATAAGGAAAATATGGGTATCAATTTTGAAACCAATAAGATGTTCATTTAATAGCAGGTTTCGACGAATTAGGCTCCGACTTTGATGTTTTTCGACGTTTTTCATATCGTTTGATGCGAACATAATCATGATCAAAAATAAACTATTAATAGATACCTTATAGAATTATTCCACTCTTGAAAAGCAAGATTTAAGCAAAATATTTTTTGATTTTCTCTTTAAATAATTCTTCAGAAAAGGTAACGATATTAAAAGAGTTGTCAAACTTTCAAATAATTAACTCTAACATTAACTGGAATGCTCGAAACTATGAAACAATTGTTGATAAATTATTGTTTAAAGCTATTAAAACTTTGAAGTCACTTTTTAAGAACCTTATAAATACGAAATCAAAGTTGAAAATATACAGGGTGGTATCGACGCGAAAACTGTTACCATAAATTCAGTATATGATTCTAAACCTCCTGCGTTGAAAATTTTCGTTGGTTATTTAAAAAAAAAACAGTGACACTCCGGGAGTGCCGACAGAAGTGAAAACTTGAACAAGATCGCCTTGGTGGAAGAAAAATACTTGTATAGAACATTGATCCGTAACCTCATCTAAATAAAGAGCAAAATCGCGTTTACAAAAAAAAAAAAAACTACCAAAACCTTTACAGTAAAAATACTTGCATAGAACATTGATCCGTAACTTAATATAAATAAAGACCACAATCGCGTTTATAAAAATGAGGTGTTGGTAACGGTTTCGCGAGTTCAATTGTTTTTTCCCATCTCAAAAATGCCCAACGCGCCTAACGAAGTTTTCACTTAAAAAAACAGCTGTCCTAGAGAACCTACGCGGTCAAAATGTATGGAAAAGCTGTTTTTTTTTAAATATACGACGAAAAATTTCAACGCAAGGGTGTTCAAAATCACGTACTGAATCCATGGTAACAGTTTTCGCCACCCTTTATGTTTTGCGAAAAGAAGTTAGAGTATAAGACTGCCTTTTAGACTAACAAGTCTAGTGGTCGCAAACACTACTGTTGAGCAAAAGGTTCTGGGTTCGATATCCCAGGTCGGGCAAAGTTTTGTTAGGTTTTTCATTATGATTTTTTCAGTAGCAGCCCGCAGTCTGGATTTGTGCCCGGTTGATGGCAATAGGCTCGCCCCCTATTACATGGGACTTAAACATAACTGGCGAAATGTGGGTGTACTATTAAGTACACCTCTGCCTAACACTGCGGGCA
Organism: Agrochola lychnidis; assembly: GCA_963680765.1. Lineage (NCBI taxonomy): Eukaryota > Metazoa > Arthropoda > Insecta > Lepidoptera > Noctuidae > Agrochola > Agrochola lychnidis. The sequence goes on from OY796855.1 coordinate 24,191,911, forward strand.
TTACAGGCGTGATATTATATAGAGCTTTGTGTTTGTTTGTCATCTCATCACCATCTGCCTAGCCTTATCCCAACTCTGTTGGGGTCAGCTTCCAGTTTAACCGGATGCAGTTAAAATACCAGCATTTTACAGGGAGCGACTGCCTATCTGACTTTCCCAGCCCAGTTACTACGATACGAAATAAAATAAAATACGTTTATTTGCGGTAAAAAATAACAATTTGGGGGAAAATATGCGTGACATCCACGCAAAACAGCCATCGCTCAGCATAATGCTGTGACCTTATGCGAGACAGAGCCCCAGCGCTGGTTATCAGACTGAACACTGGTTGTCAGACTTTTAGGCTTAATACGCGTTGTGACTCTTCAAAGATCTGTGAGTGACAGCTGTGACCAACGGCTTTTCGTGATTTTTTACCATACAACAATAAAAAACCGGCCAAGTGCGAGTCGGACTCGCGCACGAAGGGTTCCGTACCATTATCTATAAAAATGGCAAAAAAATCACGTTTGTTGTATGGGAATCCCCTTTAATATTTTTTTAAATTATTTATTTTAAAGTGAATATATAACTAAATTTTCTGTGAATATTTCAAGTGCCTACCTGTTGCCATTATTGATATCGAGCAAAAAAGGGCAAAAAAATCGCGTTTGTTGTATGAGAGCCCCCCTTAAATATTTATTTTATTTTGTTTTTAGTATTTGTTGTTATAGCGACAACAGAAATACATAATTTGTGGAAATTATTGATCAGTTTGTTTTACTAGCTTTTCCCGCGGCTTCGCCCGCGTGTTTGTCGGAAGTTATCTTACAATAACGTACCACCAGAATAAAAGTATCCTATGTTCTATGTTATGGGGTTTGGTTTTCGCACTTAGTCCGTCAGGTGGACCATTGTGCGTGGGCCATGGAGGCCGTTTGGTGGTTATTCCAACCAGCCCACCTCCCTCCAGAAGTTAATTAAAACTCCTGGTCTGTTCAGAACGTCAGTGAAAGATCTGGGTGATCCGAGGGTTTCTGTTCTAATCTTAGTAACACCTGTGCATTTGAAGAGTACGTGCGCGACGGTTTCCTCAGCCTCCATGCACGCCCTGCACAGAGGACTGTCCGTTATGCCTATTGGGTGGAAATGTTTGTTTAAAAGTATCCTATATACTAACCTAGATCATGGTCTATCTGTGTGCCAAATTTCATCCCAATCCGTTCAGCCGTTAAGGCATACCAAGGTAACAGACAGGCCTGTAGAGTTACTTTCGCATTTTTAATATGGGTTCACAAAATCGTCTAGTGATATTTGTTTACACGTCATTATGTGATTTAACAAACAAAGCAATACATATTTATTAATGCCATGCCATTCTGTAACGGTTGATTACAGTTTATGAGTCACTTTATAGCTCCAACGACGTCGGGGCGGCGGCATACAGAATGTTCTATTAATTCTATTGCTATAACCTAGGTGTCTTCAAGACACAGTGAATAGGTTATTCTAGGTAAGCTTACACCATCCTCTTAAGGAATTACTAAAGCCTTGTGGCTGTGGGTGGATGGTTAAATAATGTTGAGCAATTTTTTTTTCCACGATTTCGTAGTCGTGGAAAATAAAACTTGCACAACATTGTTTACGAACATAAAAAGAAAAGAAAGAAAGAAAATGTATTTATTGTGACTCGCACAAAAAATCACAAATTAAAATAAAACACACTCATAAAAACATAAATAAAAAAGAAAGTAAAATAAATAAAAATAAAACAAAAATGTTTATTTCATCAGCTTATGTAAATTAAAAGCAATAAGCAAAAAATTTTACCAGAAAGTCCTGTACGAGGCCAAAAAGCTCCTAGTACCTATTCTGATAGGGCCCGCAGTGATACTATGGATAGATAGATACAGAAAATTATAATAAATAAAATTTTAGGTGTGTGAAACATAAAAAAATAAACATAAAATGCAGTACGAGTGTCTGCACCTGACGTAACATGTATGTATTTGTGGTGCGAGAAACATGTTTTTGATTACACTGCTTGCAGTTTAAAACAGTGGTAGAAACGTCCGTGACTTACGAGTAGTAGATCGTTGGTTCGAATCCAGCCAGGCACTTTACTTTGTATATATTATTTCATCACCAATGCTCTCACAACGGAGAAGGGAAACATTGTGATAAAACTGGCATGTCACAGAAGATAATGTGACATCTACCAACCTGCGCTGAGCCCGCGTGGTGGATAAGGTTCAATTTTAATTGCCGCGGAACGGAGTGGAAGCGAGTTTTTGTAACAATATTGTACACAGCAAAATTAACTTTATTTCAATTATCTAACGTACAAACTACATACTGCTGGAATTCCCGAGAATGCGCGAGAATTCTTCAGAAGACGCGTGATTTGGCTCGTATCTAGTTTTGTGCGTTACAACATTGAAATAAAGTTCATTATGCTTTGTACAAAAAAAAAACACAGTGGCACTCCGGAAGTGCCGACACAAGTGAAAACTTGAAAAAGATCGCCTTGATGGAAGAAAAATACTTATATAGAACATTCCGTAACATTATATAAATAAAGAGCACAATCGTGTTTAAAAAAAAAAAAAAACTTAAAAAACCTATAAAGTAAAAATACTTTTATCCGTAACTTAATATAAATAAAAAAGAAATTGGACAGAATAAGCAACAAAATTATAAGAAAACGTACGAAAATAGAAGACGTAACAACGAAAATAAGAAAACTCAAGTGGAAATGGACAGGCCATATAATAAGAGGCATTGAGAAATGGAACAAAAACATTGTGTTTTGGTACCCAAGAAATAGGAAAAGGAAACGAGGTAGACAGTTCCGAAGGTGGGAAGACGAAATAAAGGCCTCAGCAGGGAAAACACGGACTAGGAAAGCGATAAACAGAACAGACTGGAAAGAAATAGAGGAGGCCTTTGCCAAAGTTGGGCAAACAGACCAAGTTGTCGGTGTCACTCACCAGAGTCGTCGATATATTAAGATAGAATTATGTAAACAAATGTGTCTGAATAAAGGCTTACATTATTATTATTTTTACGTATTTTCTTTTCTCGGAACCCTAGGGTCCCGGACCTTAGGAAGGCGTACGAGGGGCCAAAGCCAACTCGCAGAGACCTGTTAGACGTTTTTGATGAAATGAGGCACCAACCGACGATTATTCCTGTTCGCACTATACTAGTAACCCAAGGACAATCCCCGGTTGGTGTAGGACTATTGCAGGATATGGAAACAAAGATATTGGGTTATGGGTTTGGATGGCTAAAGTGAACTGGTTATCTAGGACTATGGAAAGACTATGGCCCCTGCCTAATCAATGTTTTAAATGTACACGGATAAAATGGCAGGGGGTGACTTGCACGCTCAATAATGGGCCCCCGAAAACGGTCGCTAGCACATAGTGTCGTAGCGACAAGGGGGCAACACGTCCTGAAGTGCTTATGAGGAGTGGAGAGGTATTCCACGGCTATCAGGACAATCCCGGAAGTACGGTCAAGATCCCTACCAGCATCTTACTGGAATACTTCCTTCCTCCAAGCACGTTTGCTCTAGCGAATCTCCACTCAAGCTGGCTAATAAAGGCAAGAATGAGGTGGGAGCTCCGTTCCTCGTCAGTGTTCACTCAAGCCGGTCAATAAAGGCAAACCAGAGGTGTGGAACAAGACTTCTCCCGTGGGGTCACTACTGCCCAACAGCTCGCCACATGCTGCCCAGACCTGTTCCGGCAAAGTAAACTCTACCGGAATAGGCCTAAAGTTTGGAGCGTGCAAGCCCCACCACGACGTCAACGTAGAGATACGGCGGTGGGGTTATTATTATAATATAAATAAAGAGCACAATCGCGTTTACAAAAATGAGGTGTCGGTAACGGTGTCGCGAGTTCAATTGTTTTTTCCTATCTCAAAAATGCCCAACGCGCCTAGAGCTGTTTTCACTTTAAAAAAATCACGTAACAAATTACATCAAGCGCTACCGTCCAAGGGCGCGCGTCTTCAACGCGTTGAACAAATTTCTTTTTTACTATTTTTCCTTGTAGTTTTCTATGCATCAGTAATAAACTTAAAACAAACACAGTTATACTGATCATGTTGAGGATCACTTCGCAGCTCACTTCAAGCTAAGCCACCTAAGTTTCCACGGTGAGATTTTTAGGGTTCCGTAGCGAAATGGCAAAAAACGGAACCCTTATGGATTCGTCATGTCTATCTGTTTGTATGTCACAGCCACTTTTTTCCGAAACTATTTGAACTATGCTGTTGAAACTTAGTAAGTAGATGTATTCTGTGAACCGTATTAAGATTTTCACAACAAAAATAGAAAAAAAAACAATAAATTTTGGGGGTTCATATTTAGAACTGAAACACATTTTTTTTTTTTTTCATCAAACCCTGTCTATATATCTATGGATAGGTCTTCAAAAATGATATTGAGGTTTGTGCGGGATTGATCCAGGTATAATTACGGGACTTATGAAAAAATACGTTGCTTGATGTGATCGTGCAATTTTATTGTGATAATATTATAGATGTAGGTAGCCGGTCGACAGACGTTGAAAATAAAACGATTAGCTACAATCCACGTAGCCTCGACATTGAACTGCATGCGAATTTTGGTAGGCGCTTGCGGGAACAAGGTTTCTAAAATCATTTTTTTCTAAACTGAATGGTTTGCACGAGAGACACTTCCAAAGTGGTAAAATGTGTGTGTCCCCCGTAACTTCTAAAATAAGAGAATGATAAATCTAAAAAAATATGATGTACATTACCATGTAAACTTCCCCCGAAAATTGGTTTGAACGAGATCTAGTAAGTAGACAATGGTACGGAACCCTTCGTGCGCGAGTCCGACTCGCACTTGGCCGGTTTTTTACAGAATAGGACTGCAGATCATAAACAACAAACAATGAACTTTGCTGTTCGAATTTCACGAATTACCTGAAATCAAATTTTCCCGTCAAACATGTAAATTCGTCGAAATAAGCCGACCACGACGTAATCAACGAAATTATAGAAACTGGCAACCTAATTTTAAATGTACATCAATTTGCACACCGTGCAGGCAGTGCGTTTGACAGTTTTGTCCAACAACGTGTTATTTGGTAGACTGTGCATTGTGTTACAAATATTTGCCCCACATAGTTAATAGTTTAGCGTGTCATTCAACGTGGGCTTTTTGGACACGTTACCAGATACATAGGGAAGAGTATTTTGGTGTCCGCGTTCTGAATGTTTTAAGCTATTGCATAGCTTTTATCGCGGGCTTTGAGCGCGGCGACCGAATCAAGAAATTCCGTAACGAAAAAACCTTACACCCCCCACTCCGCCTACCATAATATGTTTATTTTGACATAAAAGTACATAGATACAGGTTGAAACTTAATTACGTGGAAATAGCTTAATACAAAATATTGAACAATGACCCCCATGCTAGGAAAAACCTGTGTTACCTGTGTTAAAAATTACGTTCCCATGACAACATGATGTCGTCATGTTGTTTTTTTGTTTTATGTCATCATCCGTCATCATCCCAAGTGTAGCGTTGACAAATAGGAAGTATGGAGGTTACAAATGCTATGCAATAGCTTTACCGCGGCAGTCCCCGAGTGCCACACGTTTTTTTATTTTTTATTATTATTCTCCTCACGTTTTAATATATTGTCCTATTTGTTTTATAATTATATTTGCACAGACTGACTTATACACTAGTTTTCACCATATTTTTCTCTTTCTTAATACATACACCTACCCACACATAGGTACTTTAATGCGCCACATCATACATGCATCTACTAGTGAGTAGTTATCTGAATAATAATATACTGTGCTCGTTCTAAAATACTGATATATGTTCAAATTATAGGCGAGGACGCTGGCACCCTAAACACAAGTTAAATCTTACTTCGGGTGCGAGTTCATCTAAACACTCTTTCCTTTAGTTTTACCGCTGCATAGTTTTTAGTTTGTGTTTTTGTATAACTGAATGGTAATAATTATTGTTATTATTTATTTCTATAAAGCAAACAGATAATTTTGCATACACTGCGTTATCAAGTGACTTTCTCCCTTCTAATAATATATCCTGATAATTTTTACCGCGCTGTTATTGATTTGTGTTTTTAGCACTCCAGTTCAAATTTAAATTCAAAATTCAAAAGTCATTTATTCAAACTGGGCAGAGAATCAGCACTTTTCGAACGTCAAAATTACTTAACGACAGTCCCCCAAAACGCCCACCCTTCACCACTTCCTAGTGCCTTTAGCTGGGAAGAAGAAGTGGCGCAACAAACTTCCCAGCGGCATAGCTGTTTGTTCAAGTTAGAAAAAAATGTATTCTATACAATAGTATGCAAAATAATTTACATTACATTATGCAACACAAAACATAATTTAAATGATAAATTATTATTGGCCATAAAGTCTTTACCAGACAAATACAAAAAACCGAACAATATCTTTACTAAATTATCTACCGGAACTTATCCGTAAGTAAAATAGGCCTTAACTATAATTCCAAACAGTAACTGAATTTTAACCCATACTTTTTTTATTACCGAGATACTACAGGAACAACAAACTCCATCTCCGCTAAACTTTAAAAATTCTTCATAAGATGCAGTACATTATACTTTTAAACTAGTCTCAGATTGAAGATTGAAAGTTTCCACATAAAACTTTATGATACGGGGACAAACGGCGCGGCGCCATGTTTACTAGTTTGCGAGCTAGGAAAGATGCTAACGTGACTTACAGCAAGTTGCAGAAACAAATAACTTTTAAAGCTATCATTAAATACTAATCTTCCATTAGCTTGTTTTAACTTGTTAATGAAATCATTAGCAATAATGATCCATTACGTAATGGGGCATTAATGTTTGTCTTTGTGCAACTGTGTGTTAGATCTACAATGCTAAATGCATTATTACTAATATCTAGATGATCGAGCTTTGTTCGGTTTTTTTTTAACGACGTTTCCTAAAAATTAAACCTAATAGGTAATAGGTAAAACGGGCTGGTATCCACAACTCCACGTCAAAGCGCGTATTTTGCGTACGGGTGGGAAAATCGGTTATTCGATCCACCCCAGCTCCTCAAAGAAGGCCAGCAACGCCTTGGTGTCACTGACAATCTCACGTAGGGTACCTGGGTTACCGAAGTACTTGGCCCTGTATGTGGCGACCACCGGGCAGTTTAACAGCACATGAGCTACTGTCTCGTCGTCCTCCATGCAGGCTCTGCACAGCGGACTGTCTGTGACTCCTATGACAAAGAGGTGTTTATTAAATGACCCATGGCCAGTTACAGCTGCTGTAACTGTACGCAGCTGCTGTTTCGTTAGTCGGAGAAACCGTTTCGCAAGGCGGCCATCTATTAAAGGTAGTGCCTCCTTGGCCTGCCTGCATTCACCGTGGTCCAACCAAAGTTTGTGATGTTGGTCCCTGGTTCGTTTCCTTACCAGAGTGCGTAGATACCCGAAGGGGAGTGGCGCAATGGGTTCAGGCCCCACTGGTGCCATACTCGACCCCCTTCTGGCAAGTTCATCGGCTGCGTCGTTGCCCCGCGAACCGCTGTGTCCTAGCTAAATTGATTTATCGCCCCCGAAACCCCCTGCATTCATGAAAATCGTTGGAGCTGTTTCCGAGATTCAGATTACATATGCAAGAATTGCTCGTTTAAAGGTCCGAACTCAAAGAGTGCCAAACGGAACCCTATTACTAAAACCTCCGCTGTCCGTCTGTCTGTCAGCGGCTGTATCTCATGAACCGTAATAGGTAGAGTTGAAATTTTCACAAATTGTGTATTTTTATTGCCGCTATAATAACAAAAATTAATAATACAATAATTCAAGAACCGAGTTTTAGATCATTGACAGCCGTAAGAGGTAGTCAGAAGCCCGAAAGTCCGACAACCAATCGTACCAAGGGTATATTACCCAGTTACTAGGTTGTGGAGGTCACATAGTAAGTAGTAGCTCCATGTAAAATACTGGTATTCAGCTGCATCCAGTTAGATTGGCTAGTCATATGCCATCGCGTACTTTTTTGTTGAACTTTTTAAGATGAACAATACTGTAGAACATAAATTTTATGTAACTTTTACCATTTCCGCGGCGCACGCCAATAAAGCTCTCAGTCGGCATAATTTTTTCCGTCATCTTCAATAATAATCGTCAAATTTCAGCCAATTTAAACAAAACTATAATGAATTATACACTAAAACCTTTCGCATGAATAACTCCGTCCATTGGTGAAAACCATTTGTAAATCCGTTCGGTAGTTTTTGAGTTTATCGCGTTCAGACACACAGACAAATACAGACAGACGCGGCAGGGGGGATTTTGTTTTATGATATTTAAGGATAAAAGAATCAGTTAAAGTATTATAGCCTGAAAGTTTAACACTCCGATTATCATTTAAAAATTCGAGTTGAGTTTAAAATGATGTATGAAACAGTGAAACTGATAAAATTACATGTTTAATACACTCTCAAATAAAGATTTCCTGAAACAACAATAAAACTTAATTTTTAATACACTCTCGAATTCATACTAATGGTCCATTTGAAAAGAAACATTAATTATTCTCACTGAATTTTTCATAGCAATTTGACCGAATGGTGATACGTAAACACAAATTCGCCGGGAGACGATCTCATAAAATTTTACAATTTAATCTTGTTACTTTGCTGTTAGCGTTTCTGCAAATAACGTTACGAGATGAAACGGTGTGTTAGATATTGTAGTTATCGTTATTTTTGCTTTAATGAGGCACGAGCTGATCCCCGGTTTTCTTTCATACAAGAAAAACAGCTACATTTTATCCGGATGAAAATATCCTGTATTTTAACTAGTTTATAGTCTACCAGTGTGCTAAATTTCATCCAAATTATTTCAGCAGCTGAAGCGTGATTGAGTTATAAACATAGAATTCTTATAGTCCAGACATTTAAACTTTTGAAAAAATTTGGTCCAGAAGTACCAATACTATTTAATAATTAAATATTTAAAAAAATACAATTGACGTGGATATATTCAATAACCTGTTCCGCTTAGCTATTTCTAAAGAGCCATAAAAAACTCCTGAAATAAATCGACACGTGTTTCACCTCTCAACGAGGCATCCTCAGCGAGCCACACCGAGCGCTGAGAGTAGACTGCACTCAGCGCTCGGTGTGGCAACACGCCGTGTTCGAGTTCGCAACAAGTCCATCGTCATCCTGAGAATGCCTCGTTGAGAGGTGAAACACGTGTCGATTTATTTCAGGAGTTTTTTATGGCTCTTTAGAAATAGCTAAGCGGAACAGGTTACTAAATATATCCACGTCTATTGTATTTTATAATGGATTTCCGCAAGGTCACGCCTGAATCAATTAACTAAATTAAATATTTAAAAAAAAACAGCATTGTGATGAGCATAAATTGCTTGGCAAACATATTTAAGTAACCGAATCACAACCCGTGAAATATTTATTATTGAGTATAAGGTCCGGTGGCCATCTGTGGTCTTCATCATCAGTTCCACTTCGCCAAATGGTGCTTTCTGAGAGTAAATTCACGATTTGCTATGAAAAATATCTAAATCGCTATAGGTGTGAATATAATATTTGAAGAGTTCCCTCGATTTCTCCAGGATTCCATCATCCGATCCTGACATAAGAAGAATGGGACCACCCGGGATACCCTTAAAAAAAAGAATTTTCCTAATCGGTACAGCTGTTTTCGAGTAATTGGGGAACATAGATAAAAAAAAAAGATTCCGATGAACTGAGAACCTCCTCTTTTTTGAAGTCAGTTAAAAATTGAAAATTACAGAAAAAAGTGTATCGTTGGTGCTCGTACTAATGAAAAAATCATTGTATCATAGACACCATCACCTTCCATATATAAGTTAATTCAGGTTATAAACTATCTGTGAGCCAAATTTCATCCAAACCCGTTCAGTCGTTTTTGCGTGATTGCAAACATACAAACTACACATCAACAAGGTTAAAAAATTGGATGGTAACAAATTATAACGCGCGTTTGGTCTATTTTAGCTACTTCCACAGCATTATGTCATATGGCATTTTACTGTGGGGTCGGGCTGCTGACATTGAATCCATCTTTATTTTGCAAAAGAGAGCTGTCAGAGCCATTTATAATCTACGTCGCCGCGAATCTCTCAGGGAACTTTTTAAAAGGATTAATATTATGACGGTACCTTGCCAATTCATTTATGAAAATATTATGTATGTAAGGAAAAATCCACATCTCTTTAATAAAATAAGTGATAGACATAATTTTAATACTAGAAATAAAGATAAACTAGATCAACCATTTTTCAGGTTATCTAAAGTACATACATCTTTTATGGGGTACTGTGTTAAATGTTACAACAAAATACCCTGTGACATATTGCAATTAAATGAAAGAAAATTTAAAACTCATATAAAAAGTACACTTTCTAAACAAGCATATTACAAATTAGAGGATTATATCCAAGATAAGAGTGCTTGGAAACATGCTGGTCCTGCTCCATAGGACAATTTAGAATCAAGACAAAATCAAACTGGTTGCTAATTTAATTGTAAAATTTATTACTTTGTGTTTTAAGTATGACATTGATTTTACATTCTGTGATTACTTCCTTACACACTGACTTAAATTTTAGGAAAATCGTCTACTTTTACAATGTTTGTAAATATGTGAGAACCATGTATCTATCACAAATTAAATTATCTATCGTTGCTTCATTTTTAATTCTTTTTACCTACTGTGGTATAGAAATTTTATTCTAGGTGCATCGTCTTCACATATAATAATTATTTAACAAATGTACGTACATATACAAACAATATTGTAAAACATTTTAAAAGAGTAACGGTGGAGTTTCTTGCCCATTCTTCTCCATACGAAAACTACCTTTTGGAAGGGGCGACTAGAATCAATTTTATTATTTTGTAATTTTTGACGTTCAAAAGTGCCATACATGGGCCTATTTGAAATAAATGATTTGACTTTTTTTTTTGACTTTTTAACAAAACAAACCATGTGCCCGATGGGACTTCCCACTAACAAAAATTACAAACTTCTTTAGAAACTATTATCCTTAATTTAACCGCTTTAGGGGGTGAATTTTCAAAAATCCTTCCTTGATGCACACCTTCGTCATATTAGAAACTCTTCTGCAAAATTTCATGCGTCTTGACCCAGCTGTTATAGATTGTGCGTTGTTCGTCAGTGAATTTAAGAATTATATTAAAAGTAGAAGATGTGCTATAATGGATTTCCTAGGGGGTTAGAGAGGGGGGCTCATCAACCTCCTAAAATGATACTACGTGGCTTTAAAAGGCTCATCGCTTAAATCAAACTTGATTGGTCTAAGGACCCCTGATCAGATCAATTTATGCCTCAGCGAACACTCGTTCGGAAATCTGACAACCGTTGTAATTTCAGATAACGGTATCGCCGAATATTGACTTGAACAGAATAAATGGCAGTATTTCCATTACAACTATTAATTTTTCTCTCCATATAAAAATTACTAGCTTCTGAACGCGGCTCCCGCGTGGAGATCGAAATTATCCCACGGAGTACCGGGATAAAAGTACCATTTGCCCTAACCCATGTCATGGTCTATCCGTGTGCCAAATTTCATCCAAATCTATTCAGCCGTTAAGACGTGAAAGGTGACAGACAGACAGATTTAGATTTATTTTGACATTGTTCAAGTCCATATGAACATATTCTCATTTTATAGTTTTATACTTAGTTCAATATTCGTATTGATAAGTAACATCTCTAGTTTCATAAACTGGCAACATTATTTGAGACTTCTTGTGTCTTTGGTACTTAGAAAATTAGTTTGGGTCATGGCGCTCGTTTTGTCCCGTTATATTAAGATTCAGATACAGACAACTTTATTTGTAAGAAAATAAAAAGATTTTATCTTTAAAATTAACGCATTTCATTTCGAAAACACACACACACCCACCCCCACACACCCTCACACACACACACACAAACACACCCCTACACCCACACACATATACATTTATAAGATTAAGTATATTATAGATACTCGTTTGTATCTGGTTGGATAGAAAGCCAAAACAAGTCAAGAAACTAATTTTCTCAAACTTACCACTTTAACCATAGAACTTGTAAGACTTAGTACTTGTTTATGTGCGTGTTAACTTTGTTTAAGCTAGTTATTTGTTAAAATATTTCATTTTCTAAACTTCATATCGTCCACCATTATTTTAAAACCGTTTGAAATACGACGATTCCGTGACGTAGTAATGTTATTGTGATACTAAACGCTAAATAAATGGTTAGAAATTACATACTTTGCACGTACAACTCAGGATATTAGGAATGTACCTACTAGGTGTATTAAATAATTTACATCCTTATAATTTCAAAATATTTAAATCGTAAATAAAGCAGTGGCCCAGTGGTAACGGCCGCGACTTACGAGTTGTAGGTCGTGGGTTCAAACCCTGACAAGCGCTTTACTTTGTGTAAATTATTTAATCACCACTGCTCTCAAACGGTGAAGGAAAACATCGTGAGGAAACCGGCATGTCCTGGAATAAAAAATTCAAGGACACGTGACTTCTACACACCCGCACTGGGCCCGCGTGGTAAATTACGGTCCACTTGCTCTCACAGAGAGGAGGCCTGTATCCCAGCAGTAGGAACGTTATAAGCTGATTATGCTAAATCGTAAAAAGTTTTTTTTTTTCAGCTGAGCATGTAGCTTTAAATTCCCCGACTAATAATCATGATCAAAACTTTGATCCTGCCCGTCCCATCCTTGATATCCTCCCTCCGGTTGACGCCCTAAGCCGAGGTTCGTACCCCACAGGGGGTGCCCTTAGCGAGCGTTCACCTAGTTTTAATTAGCATAGTTGAATAACCTTTGGCTGGAGGTTTTAAGTGTAGCAGCTTAAGGCACCCACAGGAAAGGCCGGTTAAGTAGTTATGATCTCAGAGGTCAACTACGAGATGCTCAACCTAAAACAAAAAAAAAGCCACCTACAAAAAACATCAAAATTATCTATAAAACATTCAATTCTATACAAGATCCTTGAATAAAAATATTCCAACTTTTACAGTATCCGTTTTCACCCTCCACAACATTAATCATTTTTGTTTGCGGTCCGGCCTCAGTAAACGGACTAATAAAAAGTCGATATCTGAGACCACTTAACTAGAATCTGCTTACTGTACCATCTTTATTTTCATCCGGGGCGAATATAGACTCAGAAACTTAGTGATGGGACGAGTTCCATCCTTATTGAATAAAATTACAGTGGTCAAACATTGGTTCTGAAATGTAACGGGTTGAGTTTGAGTGCTTTAGAGGTTTAAATATTGGAGATGATCATCAGCACCAGCCTTTTAAGTTCTGAGTTGAGCTATACGATTACTGACAAATGCGTGTACTAACTGGACAGGTCCACTCAAATCTGTATGGTTCTTTCCTCGAAAGACCATTTCAGACACAAATCTACATGGTCCTCAAATGAAATGCTCTGACTAAGATTATTTCCGGGTTTATTTTTATATACACATTGACATTAATGAATTTTATTTATACAATGACATGAATACTTACTTTTAAAGTATTATATTATTTTAATTATTGTGAATGTGAAGACTATATGGGTCATTCCTTTTTGTTTTTAATTTTTTCTCAGTTAGTTCTAATCATGGTCTGACAGTTTGAGTAATTTATGTGGCCTACACAAATGTCCTTTTTTGGTATTGTTCGTCGAATCGTTGAGCTCCTTAAATTCTGAGTTGAGCTGCACGATAACTGACAAATGCGTGCACTGACTGGACAGGCCCTCTCAATCTGTGGGGTGCTTTCCTCTAAAGACCACTTCAGACACCAATCCACACGGCCTTCACATGATCTGACCAAGATTATGTCTGGACTTTAAAAGAGACTGTGACCTCTGAGTTTGTTGCGACCTTTCTTTCTCAGAGTAGTCAGATAGGAAACGCCGACCTCATCTAGTTTTTAAAATATGATTGACGTGTAAAAGTGTTTGTACAAACCTACTTACAGATATAAAATCATTTATCATTTATCTATGTTTATAAACGGAATGGAGCTCGAGATGTTTCTCATACAATAATAACCTAGAAAATGTACACAATCAGCCTATAATGTTCCCACTGCTGGGTCACAGGCCTCCTCTCTGTGACAGGGAGTGGGCCGTAATCCACCACGCGGGCCCAGTGCGGGTTGATGAATGTCACATGTCTTCGAATTTTTGGTTCTAAGACATACCGGTTTCCTCACGATGTTTTCCTAATCGTTTTGAGAACAGTGGTGATGAAATTAAATACACAAAGTAAAGCGTCAGGGTTCGAACCTACGATCTACAACTCGTAAGTTGCGGCCGTTACATCTGGGCCAATACTGTTTTAACGTGATGGCTATCTAATATCGATTTAAAAAAACCGGCCAAGTGACTTTGACTTTGAAGGGTTCCGTACCATTATCTATAAAAACGGCAAAAAAATCATGTCTGTTGTATGGGAGTGCCCTTAAATATTTATTTTATTCTGTTATTTAGTATTTGTTGTTATAGCGGCAACAGATATACATCATCTGTGAAAATTTCAATTGTCTATCACGGTTCATGAGATACGGCCTGGTGACAGACGGACGGACAGCGGAGTCTTAGTACCCGTTTTACCCTTTGGGTACTGAACTCTAAAAAAGGATTATTTTCGTAACTCATAAAATTAACTAACTACGGTGAATTACGAGTTCAATGACCGCAGGCAGTGTAGTTACTTGAAAGTCAATAAATATCGATATTCATAACAACTGTGATGTTTGGCAGCTAATTAAAGACTGTATATGATATGTATTTAAAGATCAATCCATCTAATCAGAAGGCTAAAAGTCACCCAAAGGGCAATGGAGAGGGCTATGCTTGGAGTTTCCCTACGTGATCGAATCAGAAATGAGGAAATCCGCAGGAGAATCAAGGTAACCGACATAGCCCGAAGAATTGCCAAACTTAAGTGGCAATGGGCAGGACACATTGCTCGCAGAACGGATGGCCGATGGGGCCGAAAGGTTCTGGAGTGGCGACCGCGTACTGGAAGACGTAGCGTTGGAAGGCCTCCCACAAGATGGACCGATGACCTTGTGAAGGCCGCAGGAATCCGCTGGATGCGGAAAGCACAGAATCGGTCGAAGTGGAGGTGCTTGGGGGAGGCCTATGTCCAGCAGTGGACGTCTTTCGGCTGAAATGATGATGATGATGATGAAAGATCAATCAATCTGCCTAGCCTTTTTCCAACTATTTTGGGGTCGGCTTCCAGTCTAATCGGATGCATGCATACAAAATGACATGATTACTTTGTAAAATAGTAAATTATTTTAATTATTGTGAATGTGAGGATATTTTTTTTTCTCAGTTAGTTTTAATGATGGTCTGTCAGTTTGAGTAGTTTATGCGGCCTACCCAAATGTTCTTTCTTTGGTATTGTTCGGTGAGTTGAGCTCCACGATTACTGACAAATGCTTGCACTGACTGGACAGATCCATTCAAATCTGTGTGGTTCTTTCCTCAAAAAACCATTTCCGAAACTAATCTAAATGTTCCTCATATGGCCTGACCAAGATTATGTCTGGACTTTAAAAGAGACTGCGACCTCTGAGTTTATTTCGGCCTTTCTTCTCAGAGTAGTCAGATAGGAAACGCCGAACTCATCTAGCTTATTTTTAATATGACGTGTAAAAGTGATTTCGAAATCCTATTTACAGAATAAACAATTTAATTTCATTGCAGCTGAATACCAGTATTTTATGTGGAGCGAGTATCTATCTGACCTCCACAATCAGTTACCGGGTAACACAATACCTCTTGGTAAGACTGGTTGTTAGACTTTCGGGCTTCTGACTACCCGTAACGACTGTCAAAGATCTACGAATGACAGCCGGGACCAACGGCTTAACGTGCTTTTCGAGACACGGAGGGGTCTCGATATGTAATGAATGGTCAGTCATCCCCAAACCAACCGCGGCAAACGTAGCTTGACTTTCAATCGATCCGTGAGGCTAATATTATTTAGCCTCGAGCAAAGATAGCTTTAATAGCTTTAAATAATGTTCGTGTACTCTTGTTATATCTTTTCCATAGAAAGCTAGTAGAAACCTAATCAGGCTCGATTTTTATCTCAACCTCGCCCGATTTAACGCAATATTCCATCGTTCAAAAGTATGTTCCTACAGAGCTTTTAAATAAATAGTCGAATTTTTAGTTCTCAACAAACGGTTTGCCTACAATTGTTTCTGTATTATTTACAACTATTTACTTTCTAAAAGTGTTGTTTAGCATTATTTTGACCGAACATGATAAGTGCCGTCATAAATCATTCATAATAATATATAATTAAGTTATAAATAAAAGGGGATACGTTATATCGTCACCATGAATCATAATTTGCGTCGCATGAGGAATAGATAATCTGTATAATTTATGTTTTTATGCATGGTCGTGGTAATTGATAGTATTTAATATTTATAGTGGCTGCCTCATTGCTCTAGTGATCGCAAGGGCTACTACTGAACATGAAGTCCTGGGTTAGATTCCCAGGTCATGCAAAGTGTAACATGTGTGTGTAGTGTGTGTGTGTGTGTCGGGTGTGTGTGTGGGTGTAAGTGTGTGTGTGTGTAGTGTGAAAGAAATTCCAGATAGAAAAATCACAGACACACACACCCTCACACACAAGTGTGTGTGGGGGTGTGTTTATGTGTGTGATTTTTTTATGTGGAATTTCTCAGTAGCAGCCCGGAGTCTGTATTTGTGCCCGGTTGATGGCAATAGGCTCGCCCGCTATTACATGGGACTTAAACATAACTGGCGATATGTGGGTGTACTATAGGTACATCTCTGCACATCAGCAGACACAAGGCGTGATGTTATGTTATGTTATTCATAGTGGGGTTCAGACGAGCTCTCTGCCCAATACAATAGACAGTTAAATATCGCAATTCATATTTTTGATATTTTTATTAAAACAGTATTTCAAAAATAGAGCTCTTAGGTTGACGTTTACGATTGAATAAAAAAGTTATACATTGTATAATTGGTTTTATGTTCCAGGCCATTATGGTCTTGGACAATCTATTAAAATCTAACGAATTAAAACAATACTATATGTACTATAAATCCTATCAATACAAGCAATATTTGTATATTTTTAATCACGTTCTCGAAAACAGCTCTCACGATTTCGATGAAAGTTGCAATATAGGTGTTTACGGGGGCGGAAAATCGTTCTAGCTGGTCTCATATCTGGGAAAATTCGTTTTCTCCGTATTTTCACCCGAGCAGAGCTCGGTAGCCCAAAGTTTAGAACAAGATGGCTACCTTAGAATAATGACATGGCAGCATGGAATTAGTATGAACTTTGCATTCTCTTTTTTCACCCGAGCAGAGCTCGGTCGCCCAGGTACTTATATAATATTATTAATATTTAAATAACAAAAAAAAAGCACACCAATGTGACAGTTAGATAGTTTCAACCATAGTGATGTCCCAATTTACTGAGTTTTTGTCAAAATAATATCGAGGTCGACGTTACCAACTGTACCTACAAATTATCACAATTTTTTAGTATGCAGAGTAGTCTTTGTGATAATCATCACAATAGATAGTCTTCACAAATTCAAGAGCAATTTTAAATTAGGAGCAGGCTCCATAAATTGCGTGTTAATTTGCATTAATATTTTAAAACAGTCACGCATACAATCAAAATGGAAGTTTAGTTTCTTTATTGGATATTTTTCTTCCCATGTACAAGATAGTTACGCGATTGTAACATTTTCGCTCGATTCATTTTTTGTTCGAAAATCACGTCTTTTTTATTTTATAAAAAAATTATGATTGCTCGGCTTTTATGTCTAAAATAAGTATTCACACTAAGATAAATAGTTTATTATCCAGCCACAAGATATTTTTTCTCTAGACCAATTGTTACTTTAGTTATATACGAAAAAATAATTGACCCTTACGCCCTTTAGTTTCGTGCCCGAACATGATCAAAAAGCGCACGCGATATTCAACTTTATTACTGCTCTGTTAGCGTTTAGCACATAGTGGAGTGGCGGGGGGCATGGGGGCGGAGCTTGCGTGGAAATTGTCTTTAGAGTAGGCACTAAAGACCGAAACAATTTACCTTCATAATGATGTTTTTTTAGACATTACTTACTGACATAAATTCCAGAACGAAATTGTTCCATTTCCAAGTGAAAAGATTAACCTTTATTGATTTTTATAAAATGACATTAATGTTACGAAAGTGGAACTTTCAAGTTTAAATGTCACTGGTAGGTATAATACCAGGCGGTCTTAATAGATAATAAATTTTTCGGTCTAAATTATTTGTAATCAATTCTTAAAGGTCTGTTCCCTTTAGGGTATCTCTTAAGGGGTGAAAAAGTTAAAAACTTTCAACTCTTTTACGCGGTAACAACATAAAAATAAGATGCGGTAATAACAACGAAGTGGTTAAATATCATGACGAGCCAAAAGTTAAGATCGGGTTACCAGTTACTTTAAAATAATTTTAACCTGTTATACCAGGAATTTTACCAGAAAAATATGATCTTTAAAGGGGATGAGATTAAACAAAAAGGAGATTCAAGACTAAATAATTAGGGTGTCGTATTCACTGCTGGTTTTGACAAAAATCGTTTGGAAATTTGTAGCTGCAGAGGGTTAAAATCTCTGTTCAATGCGAGCTATCAAAATTTTAATAAATATTGAATGCTAGCGACCATGCAATTCCACGGCTATGCAATTCCACGGCTATGCAATTGTTACACATAAATATTCCAAAATTAATGCTCTGAATTATGGTGAAAACAGCATTAAAATCCATTTATTTATTTATTTATAAACACATTATTAAATTAAACATTACAAAAAGAAAAAGTTATACACTACAAAATATAGAATGGGCGGCATTATCGCTCACTGCTATCTCTATCCATTGTGTATTTGAAGATCTAAGCGGTCACACAGACAGACACGAAAAACGACTTTGTTCTATTCTATGTACCTTTCTGATACATACTGTTTATAGATTGTATTACCTAATTATCTAAACTATTTCAATTATTTCAATTATTACCTAATATGTCTTAAGCCCGTTATTACGAGTTCAGTTCTCAAACTAAATGATCAAGTGAATGGTATACGTATTTGCTTCATTAATACATTTTGTACTTTTGCTAATTAAGTGCTGACATTAATCAAAGTATGAACGGGTCTTTACGACCCTCATGGGCAGTGGTAGGGTTGGTCTTGTAAACACAAAACTTGACATTTGACTGAACATTATTTCTATGTTCTTAATGTCCCTCGGCAATCTTCGTGTTTCGTCAGTCGTCGGATTTCTACCAGTTGCCCTTTGCACTTGATGTAGACCAGACGCTCTCAATCGACTTGGAAGTATATAGAGTTGTTAATACCTACTCTTGTAAGCTAAAGCCGCAGGCACGACAGATAGGAAAATAGTTTTACAGCTCTATAGAGTTCACACGGACATCAAAACAAAACAACAATAAAGAACTTAGTTCTGAATTTAAATTATTATACCTACACGATAAATCTAATAATATAATTGATGGACATGGAAATTAGCATTCGTTTGTATTTGGAAATGCGATGATTCCCGAGGGCCGTTAAAAAAATAGAAATACAGTACACCTATTGCATAATGGCCGCCATACACCACAAGCTCTAAAGCCAAAATAACATTACGAAATTAGTGACATAAAACAATAGGGCGACTTTTTCGTACAAATGTACGGGCGGCAGGACCATCTGGTGGGAGCATCAGTCGCTTGCCCGCGTGATCTGTCACCAACGAAAAGTCACCCCTATAACTTTATGTCATTTCATGTCACTAATTTTGGCTTAAGTTACGCTTAAGCTAGAGTTTTCTAAGACAGCGGTGGCTGCTACATAGTGTCCACAATTTACCGGCGAATGACTACACTGAAACTCAAAAAAAAAATTCAAAACTCAAAGCATTTATTTCAATTAAACCATTTACAGGCACTTTTGAACTGTCAAAGAGTCGGTCAGTTAGTCAGAAAGTTGAAGCTAGTTGCTCATTCCAAAACGTAGATCTCTATGGAGAAGAACGGGCAAGAAACCCCAAGGATACTCTTTTAAATATAGATAATACAAAATGCTGGGTACATTATTCTTGTTGCTTCTATATGTGAGAACAATGTACAAAAATTATCAAAGCAATTGAAAATATAAGATTAAAAATAATGCCCTGGCAGATAAGAAATGACCAGTCTCAACTGACGGCGCCAAACCCGTTCAAACCAATTTTCGGTGGAAGTTTACATGGTAATGTACATCATATATTTTTTTTAGTTTTATCATTCTCTTATTTTAGAAGTTACAGGGGGGACACATTTTACCACTTTGGAAGTGTCTCTCGCGCAAACTATTCAGTTTAGAAAAAAATGATATTAAAAACCTCAATATCATTTTTGAAGACCTATCCATAGATACCCCACACGTATGGGATTGATGAAAAAAAAAAATTTGAGTTTCTGTTCTAAGTATGGGGAACTCCAAAATAATTTTTTTTTTTTCTATTTTTGTATGAAAATATTAATGCGGTTCACAGAATACATCTACTTACCAAGTTTCAACAGCATAGCTCTTATAGTTTCGGAAAAAAGTGGCTGTGACATACGGACGGACAGACAGACAGACAGACAGACATGACGAATCTATAAGGGTTCTGTATTTTGCCATTTGGCAACGGAACCCTAAAAACGGTAGCTGTACACCGGCAATTTTCTAGTAATTAATACCCGGCAATATTTTAACGCAACTCAACTCAAAGCATTTAATTCAGCTAAATCATTTACAAGCACTTTTAAATTGTCAAAGGAGTTGATTAGTCAAAAATGTGAAGCTAGTTGTCAATTCCAAAGCATTGTAGGTTCATATGGAGAAGTACGGACAAGAAACTCCATGGACACTCTTTTAAATTTTATTGTTACAAAATATTGGTTACATTATTAATCTACACAAACGATGTAAAAAGACATGCAAGTTAAAAGCTGCCAGAGTAAAAGCAAAAGGAATAATAATAATGTATTGTCCCACTGCAGGGCAAAGGCCTCCCTTTCATTTTTCTAAAAGGAAGGAAAAAACGATTCAAAAATAAAATCACTATAAAAACATTTTACAAAAAAAAACAGCCGACTTTTTTATTTTTCACTTTTTGGTGGTGGTACCTACCCCACACAAATTCGAATATGCCATGTGATTCGTAAATTTTTTTGGAGTTATTCCTCCATTTGTCGCGCACATACTTAATGCAAATTTAAGACATATATGGTTTTCTCATGGATGCCATTGTCAGAACTGGACCAACCTGAAATGGAACCACACGGGAAGCACCAGCTTTCAAATGAAAAAATAATCATCAAAATCGGTTCACTCAGTCGAAAGTTCTGAGGTAACAAACATAAAAAAATCTCCTTTTTTGAAGTCGGTTAAAAATAAGCCGTAACAGCTAAGAGCTGGCCAGTCACTGACGGACGAAGCTTTCTAGAGATAGTGGAACATTCTAGTGTTAGTAATTTCCCATAGAATGCTCCAATTGTTTAGACAATATTATGTCTTAAAGTCCCCGTCACGAGAAGCTATAAATTATGTAAACACACATTCAGGGATTTGCAATCTTTGGGTAAAATAAAATAAAAACAGTTTTGTAAGTACTATTTTTTTACAGGGATATAATTATATTAATCAACACACACATCTAATTACAAACAAACAATATCACCTAATCCGCGAAAACACCACAAACAAACAGACGCATTCGAAACTCGAAATACAGCAGAGACAACGTCAGCGTGAACTTACTTCAAAATCGTGGCCCAAATGTTTACGTTCCATGAATCAGATGCGTTCCAGTACCACAAAACCTTAGACGACAGTGCTTTATATCGCTAAAATATAACCCGATCAAGTGAAATTGCTCATTAGTTTCGTATAACACGTACGTTACTTTGACTTCATTGAATTTGGGATTATTTGTTGTTGATTAAATTGTCGCTTCGTAACTTGGTAGAAGTTCTTTATTTACAAAAATTATAGCTTCTCGTGACGGGGACTTTAGTACTCCTTTTTAGTATTGCCCAGTTTATTAAGCCCAATATGGTTTGGCGGTATGTAGGAACCACTGGCAACAGTAATTGGAACATGTTCGCATGGTGTTGCGGCCGCATCTGCGCCTATCGTGAAGCAATGCGTGCAGACGCTTCATATGTTTTGCTCGCTAAAAAGTTATCGCGCTATTGTGGTAGTCACATTTTAGGGGTATGAGGAACAGGGTGTAAAGTTCACTCATCCACCATAGAAAAGGGAGGATCCTCCGACCAGACGGGTGTTGTGTCTGGAGGGCAACTGCCCAACGGTTTGAAGTTGAAATCTTGTATCTAAGTCGTTTGCGCGATCCAGGATTTGCGTGACGTCATGTCTATGATGCGTAGTTTATATGTGGCGGTGTAACCGCTACAACATAAGCATTAGCACGCTAAAACCCTTTTACGAAGCCCGGACTATCGCAACGATAGCCGATAATGGTTGTTCATATCAGCGTGTATCGTTTCACTATGCGAAGCTTCGTCACGATAGACGCAGATGCGGCCGCAGCATAACTGCAATTTTTTTAATGATGTCGTGACGAGATCTGACCAATAATTACCCAGGATCTTTAGTCGATAGAGAGCTTACAATTCAATGCTCTATTCTCTGTCGAGTTAGTCATTCATAGGTACCAAAATAATGGTCGTAATGGTGGTCGTCAAGCAGTTGGTCCCGGCTATCATTCATAGATCTTTGACAGTCGTTGCGGGTAGTTAGAACCCCGAAAGTCTGAAAACTAGTCGTGCCAAGGTGTATCGTGTTACCCAGTTACCGGGTTATGGAAGTCAGATACTTCAGATAGGCAGTCGCTCCATGTAAAATACTGATATTCAGCTGCATCCGGTTAGACTGGAAGCCGACCTCAACATAGTTAAAAGGGAAAAGGCTAGACAGATGATGGGGTACCGAATAACGGTAGTTGCTCTCCTAAGTTATTGTTAGTATAAAAAGTTTCATATCTATACACCGTAAGGACTATTTCTGCTTGCAGTGCTCGGCCACTATAGAACCGGGGCGCTAACAGATGTGGCCATCGTGTGCACGGGATTTTGTTTTTTAACTGGTTAGATACGAGTTTCTTTGATCGTACACACGGCTACACATCAAGCTATACATTTCCAGTTTATGCTGACCTCGCATTGTATAGGATTTCCGTACAGTGCGAGGTCTGCTTATACTGGAAATGTATAGCTTTATGTGTACATATACAACCCTACTGACAGGTCTGTTATTTAATTTAAACAAGAGTGGCTGACATACTCTTAGTTACAGTTTCTTTGTAAATTATGACGTCTCTTGAGAAATCTTCCTAAGTAAACTTACGAACTTACCCATTTGTATGTAGTCTAAAATTCACTCAGACTTTTAAATACAATATACAAGCTAACACTAAAATATATATATTATGTAAAAGTATATAAAAAAAGTCGGGAGGAGTCGTGGGACACCTGGTTGGGACGAAGTTCCTTTCGTTGCATATACAAAAACGTTTGACACTCGAAACTGACTTTCGGGCATAAATAACACTTTTTCGTGACGATTTCTATTAGTCTACTGATACCGCAAGCCGAGTTAAAGAACTTTGTTTCAAAAAAAGGGATGTTTCATTGGGAAATACATCTTTTTTTTTTTCAAAAAGTCTTTCGCATCGCTGTTAAAGGGAAAAGTGCCCAAAAGGCTGGTAGCAATGTCTATTAAAGGCAGACTCAGACTCTAGTAAAATGTTCTAAATATTTTAGCAGGATATTAGGAAAATACATGCGGTCACAATTCCATAGGAGAAACGGATTTATTTATAGTCAAAATATGGCGACAGATAAGAAAATATACAGACAAAAATTCGAATATCAAATGGATATTCGAATTTGTGTCTTTGCATATTTTGATTCATTCCCTTTGCCTTTGAGGGGGGAATTGGAAAAGTTCATGCATTGATGCAACAGGAAATAGGATCCACAACAAATTTACAGGGGGATCGCAAATGTCCTGAAAGGCTTCAAGAAAAGGATGGCATGGTGTTCATTTGTTTTGGCTCGACTTGCCCCCAGATAACGCACGTGGTTTTGTGTTGTGTTAGCCACGAGAAATTATAAAAAAAAACAAAACACCACAGTGAAAACAAAGCGGTATTGTGATTTATTCATTGAATTTGAACATAAAAGTTTGAAAATAGGTTAAACTCAAGTTTAACCATAAGAGCTCAAAAAAACTCAAACTCAAAGCATTTATTTCAATTAAACCATTTACAGGCACTTTTGAATTGTCAAAGAGTCTGTCAGTTGGTCAGAAAGTTGAAGCTAGTTGCCCATCCCAAAACGTAGATCTCTATGGAGAAGAACGGGCAAGAAACTCCAAGGACACTCTTTTAAATATGGATAATACAAAATGCTGGGTATATTATTCTGGTATATAGAACAATGTACAAAACAAAAACCAAAGCAATTGAAAATATAAGATTAAAAATAAACCCTGGTAGATAAGAAATGACCAGTCTCAACTGACGGCGCCCGTTCACGAACATAACACGTGAATCAGCACCATTCAGCTCAACCATTTTGTAGGGAACCGAGCATAAGTTTTAGCATAAGAGCCGAGCAAAAAGAAAATATATTCTAATAATTGCCAACTATTTGTATAATACACGCAGACGAAATCGCGAGCAACAGAAAAAAAAAACAAAAACAGTAATAAATAAACGTTAGCATAATCTTTTTATGAAGAATACCTCAAAATGAAACGTGACTGAACTTCAGCCACACAACACATTTACGAATAACTGAAACTTAATTTCAACTACTTAATTCAGAATCCATTAGCATATTACTGAAAAGGTAATATACGTAGTTTGAAAAGTGCATCAACGTCCGCCCTACCCAATTTTGACGATTTGAAAAAAAGTGTTAAGTACTCAGACAAATTAACTTATAATTTGATCTAGCTTTTACCCGCGACTTCGTCCGCGTGGATTTCGGAATTTCTCATAAACACTCCTTCAGGTCTCACCCCATTTCACCCCTATAAGGTTGAAAAAAAAGTAAAGCATTGTCCTTTTCCAGGGTTCAAACTATCTCTATACAAAATTTTATCATGATCGGTTCAGTAGTTTACCCGTACCTAACAGACAGACAGACACACGTTTCGTAGTTTTTTTTACTACGAAACGTGTGTCTAGCTAGCTTAATTAATTTAAAGGGTTGTGTTTTCATATTTTTGTATAGGCTTGTTTAAAATCCCTGAGGGGGTGAAACGGATACAATGGAATGTATACAATTTCGTTTACTTACCTACAATTAATTATCACGGTCATTATTATCTTTTAAGTACTAAAATTGTTTGTACAGGTGAATATTGATAATGCCCCTTTTGACCATTTATTTTAGTTAAGACCCTGCTAACAATGGATGCACGGTGTTAATAACATTTAATTCTATTGCCCAAGATTTTGTACGACTCATTCCCCAGATGAGTTTCGAAAACTGCTTCCCAAGAGCACATTTTGTCATACACACATAACACCACGCCTTGTTACCCTGAAGGGTTGAGACAGACCTATAGTACACCCCCACTTGTCACCAGTTATGTTTAAGTCCCATGCAATAGGGGGCGAGCCCATTGCCATCAACCGGGCACAAATCCAGACTCCGGGCTGCAACTGTGAAATTCCAGATAGAAAAACTCGACCACTAGACCAACGAGGCAGTCATACTAATCAATTTAAATAAAATAAAATAAAAATATTTTATTCTCAGACAACCAAGGATAAAATGAACAGAATTATCAGGAAGCACTTGTTCCTTGTTACTTGTGGTCGGAGCAACACGTTTTGACGTGAATACGTCTTTAGCCTGTAGGATTAATTTTAGATTCATAAACTTAATAGGCTGTATAGCTAATAATAATATATTTATTCAGATAACATTGATCCATTACATTTACATTTATATTGTTAGTATGAACTTAGAAACTATGTTAGTACTTATAACTAAGAGAGACTTGGTCCTCTGGGTGAGGCTCCACACCAGTGGGCTGTCTAACTTGTTACATTCAGGATGCTCCCACGCAATCTGCTTAGCAGTGGACGCACTGCAGAAGCGCGGCAGACGTAACAGCGTCCTGAAGGCATTGTTAAACTGAATGCGCAGAGAATTGTAAGCCCTCCGGGTATATCTGAACCACAAACTCGCTGAGTATAGAGATGTGCAATACGCTTTGAATAAAGTTACTTTAACCGCGTCTGTACATCGAGCGAATCTGAGGGCTAGCATGTTCGCCCGGACTGACAATGCCCTGCGCTCCCTGGCATTTCTAAACTGTAATGAAATATGTTTCTGAACGAGTGAATGGAACAAGTGAAAGGGAAAGTAAGAAAGGAATATGGCGATAGAGAGAATTCTTGAGAGACGTGCTATTATTTTAAGGTGCTTTTAATTAAAATAAAAGTTGTAGGAAAAAAAAAACTTTTTACAAAAAAAAAACAATAAATACTTTTTACATTTAATTTCGGAAGTCGGTGTCTTTGGTTTTGAATTTTGATTTTTTTTGCCACCGACTTCCGAATTTAAAGTTATTTTTCATTTTGTAGTGTTTTCTTTGGAAGTCAGTTGTTTTTTTTTGTAAAAGTTTTTATTTTTTTTCTTTTTAGTTGTGGTATTTACTCCACACAAATTCAAATACCACTACTTGCTATGTAAATAACAGTAAGAGGAACTTAACATATCGTCCACATACTAAGTGGGAAAAAATCCGTATTATTGAAGCTAACTCAAAAACTACCCAAGCAAAGTTATTAAAATTTATATGGGACCACCTCTGAAGTATACCTATCAAACAAAAAAGAATCATTAAAATCAATTCATAATTGGCCGAGTTATCGCGTAAAAAACATACAAAAAAAAACATACAGTTGAATTGAGAACCTCCTCCTTTTGGAAGTCGGTTAAAAAGATGGTGTGCTTCCATAGTGAGAGGCAGTTCAAAAAACGGATGATAACAAAATCAGGGGATACAGTCTGATGCTGCATCTACATACAAAATTGAATTACACTACCCGATAGTTAAAGGATCTGACTTTTTAAATAATAAAAATATATAACTATAAAAAATGTAAATGACATATACGATAATTTATATTATATCAGAATTACTTAATTATTAATATTGTTAATTTAGATAAAAATTGTATCGTTAGTTTTTACGACTGCATGATTTATTTGAAAACTGTATTTTTTTTTAGTTTTTACGACTTTGCATGCCGTAAGGTAGAATGTAGCAGAAAAACTTAGTGATGTACCATCTTATACCTGTACCTACATTGTTGGCAAAATAAATCTGAATCTGAATCTGAATTCGTCTCAAAGAAAATATTAATCGTAACGTAACGTATTCACGTAAAACACACGGTGTGTCCACGACACAGCCACACCCCATTTTTCTTTTTCTTTGTTCTCCTGGCAGCTATCACTATCATTCACCCGTATTTCTTTCCTATCATCCTTCATAAAATTCATCCTTCTTTTCCTCTTCTTCTCCCTCTCCATCCATCATTATTTATATTCATCAGTCTTACCAAGCGGTTTGGTTACCCTGCAACTGAGTTGTGCAGGTCAGGTAGGCAGTCGCTCTATGTTAAATACTGGTATTCAGCTGCATTCGGTTAGACTGGAAGCCGATCCTAACATAGTTGGGAAAAGGCTAGGTAGACGATGAGTCTTTTAGTTCGTTACGTTTTAGAATAGAAAAGAAAATTTGGAACATATTATTATCTGGCCCAAATTAATATCTTTAGTGGAAAGAAATTGTCTAACACAGTCCATCAGACAGTCACGGAATTATTTAAGGTTAATCAGCTGTTTCATACATTTTGGTCAAGTAGGTATTGAAATTTTGTATAAACAGCTGATTTTTGTGTGAGTTGCTCCCATAGTGAAAGTTGTTTATATTCATGGGTAGAACAGCCTATAAAAATTTGGAGACTGTAATTAAAATCATTCAGTATAAATATGTATGTATACTCTTTCTAAACATATCGCCATAGACAAGTGATTGGTCTGAGATAACATCATTTGCATGTTAATCGCAAGCAATGACGTCCCGGCGTTGTGAAAGGGGTAAAAATTGATCACATGCAAAAATAAATAATACATATAATAGATTGAAGAGTTATTATAGCAAAAAATAAACACAATATTCGATAACAAACTACACACGTTTTTTAACCCGGCGCGACGTGCCACTAGGGATTTTTGTGGTAACACGCAAAATCCACAAAGCTGGCATCACATCACTGAATAATATCTTTTAAATAGATAGGCTATCTATACTAATAATAATAATATATTTTTTTATATTTTTAAATGTTTTTTAAATTATTTTTTAGAAGAATATTTAAAAATGAAAAAAGTATGTTTAAAAATGAAATAAAGGAAATAATAATATATTTAATTATTTTTATTTAAGAAATATTAAAAAATGTAAATGAATAAGAATTAAAATGAATAAACGAAATAATATAATAACATATTATTATAATAATATTATAAAGCGGTAAAATTTATTTAGGGGTAATCTCTGGTACTACGACTCGGATTTGAAAAAAAAAATATTGCATTAGATAGCCTAATTCTTGAGGAAAGTTGTACAGTAATGTGATGTGTCAAAAGACACTGAAAAATTGCTGTTGTTTTGCTATAAATCACGACATTCAAGTTGGTCAAAGGAGGTGGCCAACTTTTGTATGAAGGCTTGCTCCACTAATGAAATACTATGTACCTACAGGAAAACTTATGCCCTTCAAGCTATCAACTTCTAGAACTGCAATATAGAAACAAATTATCTCTAGAAGTTCTGAGTTTTCTTTTAAGAGGGTATTTAAAATGTTGCTATGTAAGTACCTTAACTATCTTTAAAGAAGTAGAAATCGTGTCTTGTACTTGTAAACAATCTTTGTAATATCAGTATTATATTTTATAACACATAACATAACATCACGCCTGTAATCCCCGAAGGGTTAGGCAGAGGTGTACTTATAGTACACCCACATTTCGCCAGTTATGTTTAAGTCCCATGTAATAGGGGGCGAGCCTATTGCCATCAACCGGGCACAAATCCAGACACCGGGCTGCTACTGAGAAATTCCAAATGGAAAACCCAATAAACACTTTGCCCGACCCGGGAATCGAACCCAGGACCTCATACTCAGCAGTAGCGCTATGCGACCACTAGACCAAAATAATAATAATAATCTAAATATGTAAATTGTCTGTGCGATTATGGATGAAGTTATCCTGACGAATAATTATCGGAAATACATTGTCAAGGACGGTACGGTTGACATCTGTCGGGCATGCCACCGCCCCGGTGAATCAATCCGACATATTATTTCCGGTTGTTCTCGTCTAGCTAACGGCGAGTACTTGCACAGACACAATCTAGTGGCTAGGATTATCCACCAGCAACTTGCCTTGTAGTACAACCTTGTGGAATCTGAAGTACCATACTACAGGTATGTGCCCGACCCAGTTCTCGAGAATGGTCACGCCACATTGTACTGGGATCGATCTATCATCACTGACAGGACTATTGTAGCTAATAAGCCTGATATTGTGGTGATAGATCGACGAGAGCGCCGTGCAATGATTGTTGATATCGCTGTCCCTCATGACGAGAATCTCGTAAAAGCTGAGAAAGATAAAAAAATCAAATATCTTGACTTAGCACACGAGGTTGTCGACATGTGGGATGTGGACTCTGCAATCATTGTACCGATAATCGTTACGGTTAATGGCCTAATAGCGAAGAGCCTCGACCAACACCTCAGGAGGCTCTCATTGCGCGGCTGGGTCAAGGGCTTGATTCAGAAAGCAGTACTCCTAGACACGGCACGCATAGTGAGGAGGTTCCTCTCTCTAGAGCCCTGACTACCGGCAGCTTGGACCCTGTTCCTGATGCCGATGGGCCACTGTTTTTTATATTTTTAAATGTTTTTTTAATGATTTTTATAAAAATATTTAAAAATGTATTAAATATGTAAAAAAATGAATAAATGAGAAATCTAAATATACCCGCAGGGCAGCCTGTGGTGAGCTGTTGGACAGTAGCGACCCCACGGACCCTATCTCCCGGGTGAAGTCTTGTTCCTCACCTCTGGCTTGCCTTTATTGGCCGGCTGGAGTAAACACTGACGAGGAACGGAGCTCCCACCTCATTCTTGCCTTAATTGGCCGGCTTGAGTGGAGATTCGCAAGAGCAAACGTGCTCGGAGGAAGGAAGTATTCCAGGAAGATGCTGGTAGGGATCTTGACCGTACTTCCGGGATTGTCCTGATAGCCGTGGAATACCTCTCCACTCCTCACAAGCACCTCAGGACATGTTGCCCCCTTGTCGCTACGACACTTTGTGCTAGCGACCGTTTTCGGGGGTCCATTATTGAGTGTGCAAGTCACCCCCTGCCATTTTTATCCGTGTACATTTAAACATTGATCAGGCAGGGGCCATAGTCCTTCCATAGTTCCAGGTCACCAGTCCACTTTAGCCACCCAAACCCATAGTCCGATAGATTTGTTTCCATATTCTGCAATAGTCCTACACTTACCGGGGGTTGTCCTTGGGTGCACTTGCATAGTACATACAGGGATAATCTCCGGTTGGTGCCTCATTTCATATAGAATTGTCTAAGGGGCCTCTGCGAGTTGGCTTCGCCCCTCGCACGCCTCCAAAGGTCCGGGAGCCCAGGGTCCCGAGAAATATAAAACATCTAAATATTATTTTGAATAAAGTATTCTTTTCCCACAAAAATCTCGCGCTAGAATAAATTACTTACATTTATAAAGGCAACTCGTACTGCGGGATCGCACAATTATTTACACATTCTTAGTTAATTCGTTAACCACACAGTTGCTCTTAGATCCTGCAGCGGCTCGAGATAAGACACGAGTAGTAATTACTGAGACATGAGTGGGATGAGAGAGAATCAAGTCTGTTTCGTGTTAAATCTTTTAATAGGAATTGTCTTGTTTGCTTTTCCGTGTGTGTATTTTCCGAACCTCAATACAGATTTATTTCTATGTGGTTTTCTGTCCATATCAATCAATCTGCCAAGCCTTTTCCCAACTATATTGGGGTCGGCTTTCAGTCTAACTGGATACAGCTGAATACCAGTATTTTACATAGAGCGACTGCCTATCTGACCTACACAACCCAGTAACTGGGTAATACGATACCCCTTGGTAAGACTGGTTGTCAGACTTTCGGGCTTCTGACGACCCGTAACGACTGTCAAAGATCCACGAATAACAGCCGGGAGCAACGGCTTAACGTGCTTTCTGAGGCACGGAGGAGTCTCGGTATGTAAAGATGGTCACCCATCCACGGACAACCCCGGCAAGCGTAACTTAACCTGTCGGATCGATCCGTGTGGCTGTTATTACTTAGCCACGAGCTCCTCTGGTTTTCTGTCCATCCATTTTAGAATTTTTGTTTAATTTATTTTTTATTAGTTAGTCGAATTTCTCAGTAGCAACACGGAGCCTGGATTTGTGCCCGGTTGATGGCAATAGGCTCGCGCCTAATAAATGGGACTTGAACATTACTGGGGAAATGTGGGTGTACTATTTGTACACCTCTGCATAACCCCTCGGGGTGTGCAGGCGTGATGTTATGAAATCGGAATCCAAGTCACCAAAAATAAACTAATACCAGTCACCCATCTGACCGCGGCAAGAGTAACTTAACCTCACCTTTGCTTAAATCGAAGCAAAATTGCCCCAAGCTTCCCTAAAACTCTACAATAACATTAATAACATTTTCGCATTCGTTTTTCACCTGTTTTTCATACCAGAAGTTATGTTTGTAATTTTCACTTTGGGACGCTACATAAACTTTGTTCGTGATAGCCCTTTGTCCGCTAAAACTGTTTTACTAATACATTTATAGGATATTCAGGTGCAGGGTGGATATTGATGGCCATAGAATAAAATTAATACACTTTCTCTGAGTACACACAATATATTCACAACACAGAAACACTAATTACAACACACAAAAATAGCTTACGCACTAAACAGAGACTAATCGAGGCGAAACAGATTAATAACTACCGAAACACAAAACTTATCCTCTGTTCCTAAATCTAGAATCTATCTAGGTCCCGTAAGGCGGAACTTCGCTAAGGGTAGTCGACTTTATTAGGCATATAGCTCTACACTTATTCGACACTACCCAATAGGAGACTGAACATTGACTGAAAACTTATACTGAATTACTGACTACTAAAACACTAAGTTATAATAAGTTAAAATGATTAGAACACTAATTTACTATTTAGATTGAAAACGCACTGACTGAACAATATGTGACACCTTAAGTAGTTTTCTACCCTAGCGCGCCCGCCCTGTGGCTAGCATACGCAGTTTATTCGAAAATCCTATCGAAGTCTAGTTCTTCAAGGTGAGGGGGTCGGTATGCGATCGGGGATTGCGGGGTACGCCAATTTTGGGGTGCGCCAGGGGAGGTGAGGGGAACGAAGGGAAAGAAATTGCGCAGTTGGTCTGCTTATGTATTACGTCCTATGTGACGCCTTTGTTCTTTCCTCAAATCGAACATCTCAACTACTTTTCTTTATGTAAAAGGTGTCTATTTATAGTAGATAGCCTAACTAAGACATTGTGTATGTCAGAACCCTTATTTATTGCCTGGATTGGCCTGTAAAACATCTTTTAGTTGGTAAATAAGGGAAATCTTTATGTCTTAGTTACTAATCGATTTACACTATTAAACTGAGGCTATCACTATACTTATCATCTATATATTTAGCTAGGTTACTTCACAATACGGGTAATAAAAGTAGTATCATTCAAAAGACTTTAATCAACTTAACCTAGGGTGGTGTGAAGTACCTAGCAACTGATTATAATTAATCAAAAGGAGATCGCTGTGCTTCTCAACAATCCCACCCCCTGTAAGAGGGTTCAACCGATTACTAAATCATTGGTAGGAAGCACAACGATCTTTACAACAGGTCGACGCAGGACCCCATGATTCGTCCTTACATCTACCACTCTCACTATAGAGTCTGACCCGGGGTATACTGTTTTAATGACCCCTTTGATCCACTGGTTTCGTGGTTTACCGTTGTCTACGATCACCACCACGTCACCCACTTTCACGTTCGGCACATTGTTGGCCCACTTATGACGTTGTTGTAGCGTCGGCAGGTATTCGCGCAGCCATCGCCTCCAAAAGAGGTCGGCCAGCGCGTTCACCCGTCGCCACATGCGGCGGGAGTCGAGGTCGACTGCATGCCCACGCGTACAGGGAGCATCTCCCGCGGCTGTGCCAAGCAGGAGATGGTTGGGGGTCAACACCACCGGGTGCTCGACGTCGCTGCTCACGTATGTCAGAGGCCGGCTGTTTATAGTAAGCTCGGCCTCAGCAAGGAGGGTGTAGAGTACCTCCTCGCGAGGGGCGCGCTCGTGAAGCGTCGCCTTGAGTGCGTTCTTGACTGATCGCACCAGTCGTTGCTTGTTCACCTCAAGCAAGATTCATCCAGACTGCAAACAAATCAAACGACAACGAAGCAATGTGGAAAGGAAAGTGGAAATAAAAGGCCCGCGGTGCGCAATGAGGGCACCGCACGGCAAGGATGGCTGAGCCGGTACTCAGCGATGTCGCCAGCTTCAGGTGGGCGGCGTGGGTGGTGAGGCCCGTAAACGACATGCCCCACCTCCTCTCCTAGCGCCAGCCGATGGCGCTCTCCGAGGCTAGGTACGCTGCAGGGGCTCAGCCTGCCGCGTACCCTTGCCAGCCCTTCCTTGAAGAGCATGGGGCCGAGACTTCGGAGTTCGCTGCTGTTAGGCAACGGATGCGCCTCTCGGAGCGCAGTGATGTCGGCTCCGTAGCTCTCCCTTTGCATTAAATGCAGCAGACGCGTCTCCGCCTCGCGAAGGTCTGCTGTGGTCACGGCGGATGAGACTCGCCGTTTGCGGCAGCGATCTGCGAACACTAATATGCGCGCCACGACATATGTGGCGCGCGTCCAGGTGGGCAGCCGCTCATAATTTAGCAGCGGTTCTGCCGGTGTCCCCGTCGTGTGCACCCGTTGGACTCGTTCCAGGTGCTCTTCCACCACTGCGCCGGTGTCGACGCTCACTGGCCACTGCTCCTGTGGGCAGCGAAGAAACGAGGGCCCCGACAGCCACTCGTCACCGTTATTGGGCCAGTCCATTCGGGTGGCCTTATCAGCCGGGTTCATCGCCGAGGGAACCCAGTGCCAGTCGCCCTGTTTCGACCTGCGGTCTATCTCCGCTAGTCGGTGGGACACGAACCTTTGAAACTCCAGGGCATCGGAGTTTATCCATTTTAGGACGGTCTTACTATCCGTCCACAGATACTTGCGAGCTATAGGTAACCCTAAATCCTCTTCTACCGTGTTGGCCAGTCTACAGGCCAACACAGCGGCTTGCAGCTCCAGACGCGGGACGGAAACCAACTTCTGTGGCGCTACTCTGGCCTTGCCTATTATCATGGCTAAGTCTCTGTTCCCGGAACTATTTATCCCCGCTATATAAGCTACAGCCGCGTAAGCGGACTCGCTTGCATCACCGAAAACGTGGAGCTCAATACCCTCCGGCCGCAGGCCGTACCAACGAGGGATGGTTAAGTCCGTAAGGTGGCGCAGCTTATGCAGCCACTCGAACCACGTTTTCGCTTCTGCCTCTCTCAATCTCTCATCCCACTGTATTCCCGTGTGCCATACCTGCTTCATCAATATGCGGGATTGTATGACGCACGGATACAAAAAACCTAGTGGGTCAAAAATGGACATAATGAAACTTAAGAATTCCCTTTTGGTGGGGATTACCGACCCCTCTATTATACTTTTAGGGAGTCTTTTAAATGACAGGTCAAACGCTAATTGATCCGCACCTGGTGACCATATCATTCCCAGTGTACGCTCTGTGGTGTTTTCACCTTTATCGAGCGAAACTCTGTCAGGCATGTCAGTTTGTAGTCGGTCACGCAGCTCTTGAGAGTTAGTGACCCACCCCCGTATATTAAACCCGCCCTCGGCGTGGATGCGAGTCACTTCCTCGATCAATTGACCGGCTTGCGTGACTGACCACGCACTGTCAAGATAGTCGTCCATATAATGTTTTGTGTGTATGGCCGCTACCGCCTCGGGAAATGTACTTTTGTACTTAGCTGCGTTTTTATTTAAAATGAAAATGGCTGATGTAGGAGACGACACGGCACCGAATATCATCGAATTCATGACATAAACGCTAGGTTCCTTATTGCCGGTCGCGTTCCACAGAAATAGCTGACCTCCTCTGTCTTGTTCCCTTATTTTAATACGTAGGAACATGTCTGCGATATCCCCGGTGTAGGCAATAGGCCCTACTCTGAATTTAAAGAGGACACCCAAAAGTGAATTTAAAAGGTCAGGCCCTGTTAATAGGTTATCATTTAACGCGGTCCCATTGTAAGTTGCTGCGGCGTCAAAAACTAATCTTAATTTCCCGGGTTTGTTCGGGTTTTTTACTCCGAAATGGGGTAAGTACCAAACCGGGTCATATGAGACCCCGCCTTTAACTAGACTGGCGTACCCCTCTGCTATGAGCCTATCTATCTGTGCGGTATAGGCTGCAGCGTACACTGAGTCTTTATTTAACCGACGTTCGATTCCGGTTAACCGGTGGCGCGCGTACTCATAATTGTTAGGCAGCTGCGGATCGTCTTGACGCCACAGCAATCCTACTTCCCACGCGCCGCTTTCTGTCTGTCGGCTAGTGGAATCCAGTATTTTATTTGCCCTTTCAATATCTTGGTGCGTCCGAGGCACCTCTGAGATTCCAATAGCCTCGAGCTCTAACTGTTTTTTAACTAAATTATGCAAGTCAACGTTAGATTCTGAAATATAATTCACACACTGGTCACTAGTGTGACAATTTCCTACGGGTCCGTGCACCACCCACCCTAGACGAGTCAAAGAGGCAACTGGCTTACCCGATTTCCCTCGTCGAGTCTCCCGGCTGGTCAGCAACTCCCAATTGTCCTGCCCCAGCAACAGAAGCGGCCGGACACCGCTCATCTCTTCGCAACCCAAGTGGCGAAGGTGGGCATGCTCCGCCATTAGTGTGGCGGGCACCGATTGTGCGGGCAAATCTAAGTTATTTAGCGTGCGGCATTTTATGTTATATGTTTGACCGCTAGGCCCGCGTACTGTCGCGTCGATCACACGCGATGCAGAGTCTACGATTTCTAGACCCCGCGCACTCCGTAGCACTAATGGTAAATGTTGACCTTTGACATCTGTGGCTAAAGAGTCGTCTATTAGTGACACAGTGGCCCCGTCGTCGAGAAGGGCATGGCAGGGTTTATCTATCCCGCCTATTGTTATACATACCGGCACTATTTTTAGCAATGCCTTGCCGGTATAATCACTGACGTTAGTAACAGTTTCAGTCTTTCTGTCGGCATGTAATAATATATGATGCGGGAAACTACACTTTGAGCACTTATTTGCACGACAAAAGATCTTGCTATGATTCTTCACTAAACATTTGAAACATAGCCTATTTTTCTTAACGAAATCCCATCGTTCGTTTAACTTTAACCCCGTGAACTTTTCACACTTGATAAGCTTATGTTTCTTTCCACACATTGTACAAATATCGTCCTCGACTGCCTCGGCCTGTTTTTCTTCATTCGAAGTCACATGTAGGCGTTGTACTATTCTGGGTTGCCTATTGACTTGAACATTGCCTCGTGGCTTAAATGTGCTAATTGGTGTTGCGGGCGTGTCTAAGTTCATTTGAACATAATATGAAGTGGCTCGGGCTAGATGCGTCAAAAATTCTGCGAATAACTCCAGACTAGGAGACACTCGCACATCTATACCCTGACTCGATGCCACGCCCATTGCAAATTCCCCATATTTAGCACGTTGTACAGGTGTAAGTTTATCAAGGAGTTCACTTACCAGTTGGGGGTTGTTCAGGTATCCAATCGCCTTGACGCTCCTTAGGAGTGATACGCAATTACGCACTGTTGTCGAGAACTTTCTGAGCTCCCGACCACTTTCTGTTACTTTCGGTAACGCACGCACTTTTCTTAGGGCACACTCGAGCACTAGATTTGGATGCCCAAACTCTTCGTCCAAAACCTTAATTATTTCGGACGGGCTGGTCGACGTACGGAGTAAGTCTTCCACTGCTAGCTTCGCGTTTCCTTGTAGGGACGTTTTCGAAGCGCTAGATTCTCGTGTGGCTTGAAGTTATACAGGGCTGTCGTATCGTGGTACATATTCTTATACGACAGCCACTCCGCTGGGTCACCGTTGAAGTATGGCAACTCGTACGCCTGCCTCGGTACCGGACGCGGTCGCGCTATGTTTGAGATAGCGTCTGCTAGTTGGTCTATTTTCCTATCCCGTGACCTTCTTCTGTCGGTGTCGTTCGCGTATGTATTCTCCCATTCAGGCGCATTTCTTCCAGCCGTTTCTCTCGGCGGCGCTCGCGGTGTACCGGCCGTCGCGACGGGCGTAGCGAGGTACGTTGCCTCGGTAAAATGCACCGACGCGGGCGCATATTCTTGCCGGGGCGCGGGCGTTTCATATTGCGGCACTGACACTGGCATATCGCGGGTATTTTCTGACGACACGGGCACTAATCCAGATTGTAAGTCTGTAAGTATAACGGGCACGGGTACCTGACTAGCGGTGGCGGGCGTTGCTTCAGTAATCCAGTCTTCTATCCGCCGAGCTGTTCCTTCTTCATCTGAGGAAACTTCTTCGGCGGCGGCGTCTATCTCGGCTAGATCCACATCCAGCTTCTTCTGTATCAGGTTTTCCTTCAGGCGCACTATTTCCTTCTCAGCCTCGTATTGAACCCTTCGTCGAAGGTAGTCGGCACTTCTCTGGCCGCTTTTCGACGATACGTGGCTTGTCCTTGAACCTGCCCTCCGTCGTAATTCCGACCTCACTGGCGTGGCCACTCCACGATGGTCTATCACACGACCGGGCCCGGCCAGTGGGATCACAGGGGCAGGAACCATTGACGACGTAATAGGCGCTATTGAAGGTGACCCAGGTGCCATTTCAGTCGGCACCCCAGAATCAGCCTCTAACCCTTGACGCTTGTTCATGTCAGCCTCCAACTTTCGTAGCTTGCTCCTAGTTGTAATAGTGCTTCTGGTACTCATCTTAAACTACAGCGAATCCGGCTGGCGAAGGACCAAAAATTATAGGATATTCAGGTGCAGGGTGGATATTGATGGCCATAGAATAAAATTAATACACTTTCTCTGAGTACACACAATATATTCACAACACAGAAACACTAATTACAACACACAAAAATAGCTTACGCACTAAACAGAGACTAATCGAGGCGAAACAGATTAATAACTACCGAAACACAAAACTTATCCTCTGTTCCTAAATCTACAATCTATCTAGGTCCCGTAAGGCGGAACTTCGCTAAGGGTAGTCGACTTTATTAGGCATATAGCTCTACACTTATTCGACACTACCCAATAGGAGACTGAACATTGACTGAAAACTTATACTGAATTACTGACTACTAAAACACTAAGTTATAATAAGTTAAAATGATTAGAACACTAATTTACTATTTAGATTGAAACGCACTGACTGAACAATATGTGACACCTTAAGTAGTTTTCTACCCTAGCGCGCCCGCCCTGTGGCTAGCATACGCAGTTTATTCGAAAATCCTATCGAAGTCTAGTTCTTCAAGGTGAGGGGGTCGGTATGCGATCGGGGATTGCGGGGTACGCCAATTTTGGGGTGCGCCAGGGGAGGTGAGGGGAACGAAGGGAAAGAAATTGCGCAGTTGGTCTGCTTATGTATTACGTCCTATGTGACGCCTTTGTTCTTTCCTCAAATCGAACATCTCAACTACTTTTCTTTATGTAAAAGGTGTCTATTTATAGTAGATAGCCTAACTAAGACATTGTGTATGTCAGAACCCTTATTTATTGCCTGGATTGGCCTGTAAAACATCTTTTAGTTGGTAAATAAGGGAAATCTTTATGTCTTAGTTACTAATCGATTTACACTATTAAACTGAGGCTATCACTATACTTATCATCTATATATTTAGCTAGGTTACTTCACAATACGGGTAATAAAAGTAGTATCATTCAAAAGACTTTAATCAACTTAACCTAGGGTGGTGTGAAGTACCTAGCAACTGATTATAATTAATCAAAAGGAGATCGCTGTGCTTCTCAACAACATTTCAAATACCAGTTGAATTGTTTTATTTTGAAATTTATCTGTATCTTGTTTATTTAGACTAGTAATAAAGCTGAAGAGTTTGTTTTTTGGTTTGAACGAGCTATCTCT
The DNA here is from genome assembly GCA_963680765.1 of Agrochola lychnidis. Classification (NCBI taxonomy): domain Eukaryota; kingdom Metazoa; phylum Arthropoda; class Insecta; order Lepidoptera; family Noctuidae; genus Agrochola; species Agrochola lychnidis. The sequence goes on from OY796855.1 coordinate 24,231,488, forward strand.
CGAACTACCGGTCGTATTTTTTTTTTGCATTTGATAGCAAAATTTTTGAGAAAGGCTATAGGCTATTTAATATCCCGCTAGGACCCTTAGGAGCCGAGCTAAAAAACAAAAAGACAGAACGCTAAAACGAAGTATTAACGCGGGCGGGCGATGCGTTACGACGCGATGGGTCGGGGGCCGAGAGAGTTTTACAAAATAGTGGCTGTTATTTTAGTGTATTGTGTATTTTACGACTTCCATGCGAACGAAGTCGCAGGCAGAAGCTAGTCAGTTCTATAAAATTGTTTCGGCGATTCTGTCCATTTTTTTTTTTTGGAGCCTTTGGCACTCAATATAATTATTATTAAAGGTTGGTAGGTGTCACTTTAGACTAAGTATTCTATTTTGTTCGTTTTATCGAGCTCGTTTTAGCTATTTTTCGAGTGTTATAAAAAACAATATAAACAAAAAAAAGTTTTTGAACGACACAAAAAAAATAACATTGCATAAAGCTTCCAAATTATTCTCGTTGCTTTTATATATGTGAGAACAATGTTCAATGTTAGTCATTGGGCTAACTTTGACCAATTTTGTATGAAAGGGTGCCGAGATGGGAATTTTTCGTGGGCATGATAAATAAATTCATGGGTGCCGAGATGGGAAGGTGCCGAGATGGGACTAAACCCGTAATTCGTAGTCTATTTCGTAATAAACATTATCGTTTAAAAAAACAATTCGCTCATTTGAAACTTTAGACAGGTACAAAAATACCTATATTCCGCATGCTTAAAATGAATCGCGATTATAAATAAAACTTTCCCTTTGAAGTGTAATTTTCCAAGAATGATTGTACAACACAAGTAATTTTTATGAATTTTCTTTTAAAGAAAATTGGTAAACGTTTATAACAACAATTAATGTGGAATTGGTTATTACAATATTGTAATATGTCAGAAGCAAGAGGAAAACTCTAAAAGAATACAACAATAAATACGAATAACATAGCATTTAAACCAAATTATTTTCATTTATTTTTAAACCCTGAGAGGTTTTCGTTATGAGGCTAAAAACAAAATGTAATAGGTTAAGTGTTTTAGAAATAAATAAATAATCACACTAATATTATGAAGGCGAAAGTTTGTGAGTGTGTGTGACTGTGTGTATGTTTGTCTCTTCTTTACGCGCAAATGGCTGGACCAATTTGCATGAAATTTGGTACACAGATAGTTTGGAACCTGAATTAACACATAGGATATTTTTTATCCCGATATTCCCACAGGATCGAGACTTACGCGGGTGAAACCGCGGGGCGCAGCTAATAATAATACAGTGTGAGTCTTCATAATGTGCACATATCGAAATGAGGGAATCTATGCTTAATTTTAACGACAGGAAAAATATTTAAAAAATCTAAATATTTGTTTTATACTTTTTATGGAATTAAAAAAAAATTGTAACAAAACTGTGTAACTTTTTAACTGAATCAGCTATCGCGATGAAACAAACTCCATAATGATTGGAAGTAAGTAGGCGTCCACATAAATTTGAGAAAAAAAACTACCCTCAATTGAAAATAAATATGGTTTTTTTTCATCAATTTTTACAATAATTGTAAAATTTATAAATAAGATGCCCAAGAGAATAAAAAAAAATTGAAACAAAAAAATTAAAAAAAAAAACAAAAATTTTTTTTACCATTTTTTCCATAAAATTAAACATAGATTCATGTGCACATTATGAAGATATACTGTATAAAATCAAAGACATTAGGACTTACATTACCTATCATTTAATTTACTTAATATTAGAAAGTTAGGCACTATTTATCATCAATATACATATCTTACTAATCCTACTATCCTACTGTACTATCCTACTAATTTCATGACTTCATGAGGTACTTACTGTACTTTTTACTGTCTTTAAAATTATTATTAACATTGAAATAAGTTCTCCTTCTACTAATAATTCTACTAAGTAATAATTGAACTAACTATATACAGAGGAAAAAATAAAATAAAATATAGTAACAAATCATTGGGCATCAAAAAATTCATCCGAATCGCTGTCGGTGGGAAAGGTGCCCAAAAGACTGGCAGCATTGCCACGTTGTATGGCAATGCTAATTCTTTGGCCTAAAAATTGGCCAACCCTTTGGTCACGTGAAGAGTCGACCAACCGCTTGGCGATGTCCCGGAATAATCGATGAGCACTCGGACCCCATGGCCCTAGTGTTTCAACCCCAAACGGTTCAAAAATATAGCTACCGGTAAGGTTGTTATATTTGCGCCGTTTGAGGTTTTCTGCACCTGCAGCAGCCGCCCCAGCACTATCCTACTTAATATAATATTATATTCGCGAAAATTTCTGTGGATGGATGGATGGATGTTTGTTACTCTTTCACATAAAAACTACTGAACGGATTTGGATGAAATTTGGCACACACATAGTTTATAAGCTGTAACATAGGTTACTTTTCATCCCGATGTTCTCAAGAGACCGAGACTTAAGCGGGTGAAACCGCGGGGCGGTTTTCACTATCATTTAGAAAATTTATATTACTCGTATATTGAATTATCTTACACATAATAAAGATGTCTCAATATTTTATCAGGTCATAAAAATCTTGCGAAGCAAGGGCGGGTCGTTAGTTTGAAAAAAACAACACAAGATATTCTCAACTTTTACGATTACTCTATAAAAAATATAAAAAATCTCGACAATGCCAGCAAATTTTCTGATTACATGAAACTATATTCCCTTTTTTTCTTATGCACGGTCGTCATTCTCCGATACACAAGCTGTTCACCTGGTCTCGATGGCACGAGATCACAGATAAAACATGTTTCAAGTAGATTTTAGCGATAACAGCGAAATTGTGGACTTAACTTGTTATAAACCCTGATGTTCGGGAACTTTTTAAAGCTATTTTGTTAGTTTAAAATTTTGAGTAAACCTGATTCTATGATTCATCATTTTAAAGTAAACTGCTGTAAGCTGTTTTGATAATATATTTTAAAACTCAAATGCAAACCAATAAAGAAATTTACGTATTAATTTAATCTAGGTATAATATTTAAAGAGGTAAAATTTGTGAGTTTGTATATAGGGAGTGATCTTCAGAACTAGTGATCCGATTCCGAAAATTCTTTCACTAAAATGGGAAGCTACATTATTGCCAAGTGTCAAGTGTGTTGCTTTTATGTTAAAACAAGAAATTTCTCGCAGCCAAAGTCGTGGACAGAAGCTAGTTTGTAACAAAGCCAGGTAAATACTAAATAAAAACAACTCGGCTGCCCCATTTCAAAACCTAGTAAGGGACAGTTTTTACAAAAATCGTTTTATTGCATAATCTTGCTAATCTAATAAGTCTCCACCAAATACAAAAACACCAACGTTGAAAACTCACTTAAAAGCAGATATATTTAAATATCGAAACCTAGTAAGTGCCCCATTCACTGCCCCGTGACCACTTTTAAACCTAGTAAGTTACTTTAATAATTTCAAAACCTAGACTTTTCAAAGGCAAATAGGGTCACTATTTACGTTTTTGCGCTCTTCTGTAAAATTTCGTTTTATGTCCTTACTAGGTTTTGATATGGGGCAGCCGAACACAGCAATATAAAAAGTTCACAATACGAACTCAAACTCACCTTTTACCAAACAAAACAGTAAATAAAACTACTTTATGAACTTCATGTCCAACAATAAAACTACTTAGACAGACAAAAAGTGGTAACATTTCATCATCAAGCATATTATGAAAACCGGGACATTCTCCATTGTGAGATCTGCATTAATTTAAATTTTACATTGTTAACACAACAAAACCGTTGGAAAGCTACGCTATTTTAAGTTTTAAAAGTATTTTAAGTAAAGTTTTAAAAGTATTTTAAGTAAAGTTTTAAAAGTATTTTAAACTTATGAGATATGCTCCACCTATTTAAAACTGTCCCGTACTGATAAAGTTGACGGTTCCTCTTTTTCTGACTCCACTCTGACAGTTGGAAATTAAAATTGTTTTATTTCTTTGGCGTCTTAACAGGTTCCTTGTTCTTGTGAATATGCTTTTGAATGTCTGATTTAACTTTCTTTTTTAATAGAATGCAACAAAATGCTTGCTCGTTGGTATTTTCGGCAACCATAATTACTGAAGCAAGATTTGTTAATAAATTAAGTTTCCTTAAAGTTTTCTACGGCTTTTGGCTAAATGATAACCACCGCAAAAGTCGATCCATGGCTAAGCAACGCTTGTCGCGTTCGGTCCGTGGATGGGTGACCATCCATTACACGAAACCCCTCCGTGCCTCGCAAAGCAAGTTAAGCCGTTAGTCCCGGCTGTCATTGGTAGATCTTTGACAGTCGTTACGGGTAGTCAGAAGCCCGAAAGTCTGACAACCAGTCTTACCAAGGGGTATCGAGTTACCCAGTAATTGGGTTGCGGAGGTCAGATAGGCAGTCGCTCCATGGCTAAGCAACGCTTGTTGCGGTCGGTCCGTGGATGGGTGACCATCCATTACACGAAACCCCTCCGTGCCTCGCATAGCAAGTTAAGCCGTTGGTCCCGGCTGTCATTGGTAAATCTTTGACAGTCGTTACGGGTAGTCAGAAGCCCAAAAGTTTGATAACAAGTCTCACTAAGAGGTATCGAGTTACCCAGTAACTGGGTTATGGAGGTCAGATAGGCAGTCGCTCTATGTAAAATACTGGTATTCAGCTGCACCCGGGTAAGTCTGGAAGCCGCTCCCCAAATTAGTTGATTTTTAAATTGTTTTCGGAAACCAACAACACATCATATTAATTTTGTTGCGTTAGGCGTTAAAGTCAAATTCAACACAAATGTTTTAAAATACCGAGAAAAAATAACAAAAAATATTGTGACGTTAAATTGAATTAACATTTTTTTATGACATCTACTGACCAAAAAAATAACAATATTTTTTACACCTCGTATAAGTTTAGCCTACTAAGAGCTTTTGCATTTTAATTAAAAACAAACTCGCGGACAAAGGGCAATATTTTTATATCTAGATAAAAACAACCGGCCAAGGTGTGAGTCGGACTCGCTCACCAAGAATTCCGTACTACCACACATGTTTGTGAAACAAAACGTAAATAAAAAAAGTGGTGGCACTCCGGGAGTGCCGATAGAAGTGAAAACTTGAACAAGATCGCCTTGGTGGAAGAAAAATACTTGTATAAAACATTGGTCCGTAACTCTATCTAAATAAATAGCACAATCGCATTTACAAAAAAAATACTTCCGAAACCTTTAAACTAAAAATACTTGCATAGAATATTGATCCGTAACATAATTTAGATAAAGAGCACAATCGCGTTTACAAAAATGAGGTGTCATCATGGTGTCGCGAAATCAATGGTTTAGTCCCATCTCAAAAATTGACGCGCCTTAAGAAGTTTTCACTTCAAAAATAATTATAAAATGACAAAAACCACCATCACCCACCAAACACACGGTGATGTCATCAACCACTTTATTTTCCATGCCTGCATCGTTAGTCCAGAGGTCGTAAGTGCTACTGTTGAGCATGAAGTCCTGAGTTCGATTCCCAGGTCGGGCAAAGTGTAATTGAGTTTTTCCATCAGGAATTTCATAGTAGCAGCCTGGAGACTGGATGTGTGCCCGGTTAATGGCAATAGGCTTGCCCCCTTACATGGGACAATGGGAAAAGTGGGTGTTACAGGACTAATATATTATGTTATTGTTATTTTCCGTGATAGAGGCTATGTATTCTGTGTAAATCCCAACTGGTTATCTATTATGGTTTAAAATATACAGCCCTATGACTGATAGACAGCATAAGCTTGGTAATATGGTTTCGTTTTCATCATTTTGGTACGGAACCCTAAAAAAGACAATTATGGCTTGACGGTCGCCATGACACTTAATATTCTATTAGCAGTTAACTTATAACAGCCTGTTAAAGTACAGTTAATGGAGATTAAATTACCGTTTGGAAGCTGTGATGTCCGCTTAAAGCGATTTGAAGCGATTGACGCTGTTTTGTTACGATCGCGGCGAAGAAATGACGTCAAGAATTTTATTCTTGTTTGTATATGGTTCAGACCTTTTTAAGGTTCTGTACCTCAAAAAGAAAAAACGGAACCCTTATTACTTCGTTGACCGGCCGTCTGTCAGTCTGTCTAGACCCATTTTCTCAGGAACGCGTGGAGATATCAAGTTGAAATTAATATCAAATACGTAGATCTATGTTTCCTTGGAGGTCTAAAAAAATCAACACACACACACATAACATCACGCCTTGTGTCCCCGAAGGGTTGGGCAGAGGTGTCCCTGTAGTAGGTACACCCACATTTCGCCAGTTATGTTTAAGTCCCATGTAATAGGGGGCGAGCCTATTGCCATCAACCGGGCACAAATCCAGACTTCGAGCTGCTACTAAGAAATTTCAGAAAGAAAAATCCAATAACACTTTGCCCGACCCGGGAATCGAACCCAGGACCTCATGCTCAGCAGTAGCACTTGCGACCACTAGACCAACGAGGCAGTCAAAAAATTAAGCATCTAAATCAAGGCAATAAAAAAATACGGCCATTTTTGTGACATATCTTGATGCTCACAAATAAATCAAAACCTACAGGGTACTTCCCGTTGACCTAGAATAATGTTTGGCAGGAAACAAGATCTCACAGCACAAGAAAAGGAAAACGTCCGAAAATTATTAATTTGTAAATTAATTAAATAAAAAAAGTGGTGGCACTCCGGGAGCGTCGACAGAAGTAAAAACTTGAACAAGATCGCCTTGGTGGTAGTTAAACACTTGTATAGAACATTGGTCCCTAACGTTATTTAAATAAAGAGCACAATCGCTTTTACAAAAAATAATACTTCCGAAACCTTTAAAGTAAAAATACTTGCATAGAACATTGATCCGTACATTAATATAAATAAAGAGCACAATAGATAGATAGATAGATAGATAGAATATTCTTTATTATGTACACCATATAAATTACAGACATAAATATAGAAATTTTATATTGGGTGACACAATGGGCGGTCTTATCGCTAAAAGCGATATTTACAGACAACCTTTGGATGGATTTAAATGGAAAAGGAGAGACAATACTGCAGGTAGACAGTGGTGTACCATTTACATATACAACAGATACACAGATACGCATATAATTACTTATGTAAATATATAAATATTAAATAGATAACAGATATACATAAGATTATAAACATGAAACAAGAGCAAGGAACTATATGTAATGACGATGTTTAAGGAGAGAGAAAGTGTTTTTACCAGAATTTTAAATGTGGACAGTGATTGAGCGCGCCTTATCGACACGAGCAAGGCATTCCATAACCGTACTGCTTGAACCTTAAAAGATTTGTCATAAAAGCCGGTGGAATGCATGTCTAGTCTCAAATTTTCCGATGACCTCAGATATCTATTATGTGTGTCATGAAGGAACTTGAAACGTTCTTTAAGATAAGAGGGGGTTGTAGGATTGAACAGAATACTGTAGAGCTGAAATAAGATATGAGAATTCCGGCGAAGACGTATGGGAAGCCACTTGAGCTTTGTACGAAATTCAGAAATGTGATCATATTTGCGCAGGCCAAATATAAATCTTATGCAAAAGTTTTGAAGTCGCTCAAGCTTATCTAGTTGTGCCTCAGTGAGATCAAGATAACTGACACACACATAATCGCGTTTACAAAAATGAGGTGTTGTCATGGTGTCGCGAAATCAATGGTTTAGTCCCATCTCAAAAATACCCAACACGCCTAAAGAAATTTTCACTTCAAAAATATTACAAACTTACATTCGCAGTTGGAGAATTGACCGTGACGTATATCGATGTATGGAAGAACATGTTTCTCAACTACAAAGTTAAGTTTGTTCTTGGGATAAATTCATCCCAACTACGAAACCCTTCTATGTGCGTGGTCCGACACGCACTTGGCCGGTTTTTATTTCACTTAGAATCTCCTTTGGGTCTGTTACATAACTTATTTACTTACCTCATCGGGAGAGCACGAGGTCCAAATGTTCATTATGAATTCATAGTTGCGTCTTGTATGTAGCTCTTAAGAGTGACTTGAGGCCCTAAGTACCACTACTTATGTAGATATTCGGGTATTCTTAGAAGCCCTTCCTTTGGTGTTTTGGTCTAAGAAAAAGTTCGTGTGTCTAATTTCAGTGTCAAATTCATTTCAAATTCGAATTATTTTATTTCACATAAACCTACATGGACACTTATGAAACGTCTGTAGCTAGGAGCACGGTTGCAATGCGTCGTTGCGGAGAAGAGCCGGCAAGAAACTCAACGCTTACTCTTTTCAAAATAATTGGCTTTTATAATCTTTTTAAATAAGCTAAAAGCAAGAAGCAGAATCAGAAGCTAGGAAGCATGTTCTAATTGGCCGTTTTCTATGTTTTCCATAGGAAACGACAGAGCCAGCATGAAACTCCGAGTTTACTCTTTTCAAAACAATTGGCTTTTACCGTTACATATTACAATGTTAATAGGTATGATTCGACGATGGTTCAGGCCTGTCAAAAAGTAGGTAGGTACCAAGCATCAGGAATGATAAGGCTTATTATAATTACATATTGCTAAGCTATTTCAATATGTCACCTTATGCAAGAAAAACACTGTTATCGAAACCTATTAGATAACAACATAAACATAACATCACGCCTTGTTTCCCCAAAGGGTTGGGCAGAGATGTCCCTGTAGCAGGTACACCCACATTTCGCCAGTTATGTTTAAGTCCCATGTAATAGGGGGCGAGCCTATTGCCGTCAACCGGGCACAAATCCAGACTCCGAGGTGCCACTGAGAAATTTCAGATAGAAAAACCCAATAACACTGCCCGACCCGGGAATCGAACCCAAGACCTCATGCTCAGCAGTAGCGCTTGCGACCACTAGACCAACGCGGCAGCCTTTTGCCATTTACTGGTTACAAATTCAGAGTGTTGCTGGAAAATTCATAATGAAAAACAAAATAGGTAAAAAAATTGGTTGTGCTACCAATTCTCACATATAATTGAAGTTTTCTCAACCATAATATCGATTATGTTTAATTAAAAAACCGGCCAAGTGCGTGTCGGACCACGCACAATGAAGGGTTCCGTAGTTGGGATGAATTTATCCCAAAAACAAACTTAACTTTGTAGTTGATAAACATGTTCTCCCATACGGAATGTATGGGAAAACATGTTTTTACAACTGCAAAGTTAAGTTGGTCGATTATTACTCGATAACTAGTAAAGCCTACTTAGCTGTGATAGTTTTCCTTTTAATTTTGTTATATAAACTACTGCTGTGATTTTTTTCACACACCCTAAACCAACCATTTAGCTGGCAGGGGGGGGGGACACTTGACTCCTACAAAAATTAGCACTTTAAAGCTGAATATTTCGCAAACGAATCCCTAAATCCAAAAATGGTTTTCACAAACTCATAATGTTTTTAAAGGACCTTTTCAATGATATCCCACACCATGGGATAAAAAAATAAACATCACCACTTTACGTGTAGGGGAGATACTCTAAAAAAAATTGTTTTTCATAATTTTGTTTTACCACTTTGTCGGCGTAATTAATATGTATACCTATGCCAAATTACAGCTTTATAGTACTAAGGGTCTCGGAGCTAGACCGCGGACAGACAGACAGACGGACAGACAGACAGACGGACATGACGAAACTATAAGGGTTCCTTGTTTACTACGGAACCCTAAAAACACGCTTACATGAAACTGTAACAATTTGATACGAGATCAGAGACGGAAAGTATGCTATCGTACTAAGTAGGTATATTATAGGTACCTTATATATGTAGCGCTATACTGTGGGTCCCCCATAGCACAGCATTATGCTGAATGGATGCCTTTTTGTCACGAGTCATGACGTTCAGCGGCCGACTATTTTTGTTCTGTGATCGTGGTTATAGATCTATTTTGTTTGAAAACTTCTTTATTATTCGAATTAATTCTTGTTTTGTATTTGTTTTTAGGGTTCCGTAGTAAACCCTTATAGTTTCGTCATGTCCGTCTGTCTGTCTGTCTATCTGTCTGTCTGTCTGTCTGTCCGCGGTCTAGCTCCGAGACCCTTAGTACTAGAAAGTTGTAATTTGGCATAGGTATACATATTAATTACGCCGACAAAGTGGTAAAACAAAATTATTAAAAACATTTTTTTAGGGTACCTCTCATACACGTAAAGTGGTAATGTTAATTTTTGAATTTTTTTACCCCATGGTGAGGGGTATCATTGGAAAGGTCCTTCAAAAATATTGTGAGTTTGTGAAAATCATTTTTGGATTCAGGGATTCGTTTGCGAAATATTATGCTTTAAAGTGCTAATTTTTGTTAGAGTCAAGTGTCCCCCCCCCTGCTGTTGGTTGGTTTTGGGTGTGTGAAAAAAATCACAGCAGTAGCTTATATAACGAAATTAAAAGGAAAACTATCACAGCTAAGTAGGCTCTACAGGTTAACGAGTAATAATTGACCAACTTAACTTTGCAGTTGAAAAAACATGTTTTCCCATACATTCCGTATGGGAGAACATATTTTTCAACTACAAAGTTAAGTTTGTTTTTGGGATAAATTCATCCCAACTACGGAACCCTTCATTGTGCGTGGTCCGACACACACTTGGCCGGTTTTTTTATGTTTCTGTGACAAATAAACCTATCTCTCTTTCTTTCTTTGTGGGGTTTCTAAATTATTACCAAAAACGATTCCATCTCATTCGTCAAAATGTGTCAGTGATGTATTGATGGAAAAGGTAACACAGTACCGTATTTTTATTTTCTTGATGTCCGTCGGCAAACTTCGTGTTTCGTCAGTCGTCGGATTTCTATCAGTTGCCCTTTGCACTTGGTGCAGACCCGACGCTCTCAATCGACTTGGAAGTATATAGAGTTGTCAATACTCTTTTAACTTAATGTAATTTATTTAAAAAATGGGAGGAAAGCTGCTAAGTCGCAGGCACGACAGATAGGAAAATAGTTTTACAGCTCGATAGAATTCACACGGAAATCAAAACAAAACAACAATAAAGTACTTAGTTCTGAATTCAAATAATTATACACGATGAATCTAATAATTGATGGACATGGAAATTAGCATTCGTTTGTATTCGGAAATGCGATGATTCCCGAGGGACAGAATACTGTTAGTATATTTTGTTACATGTTAGTTATATTTATTTCTTACGTAGCCCCCGAGGCTATAGGTTTATGCTTTACTAGCTGACCCGTGCCCACTTCGTTGGGCGGTAAACATTTTAACTTGTGATGAAATTATGAGTGTGGTTCGCTTAGTACTTTTGTTTTTATTGCATATTCCCGAGCACGGGCCTGCGATGTTCTCGCGCTTTGGCTAGCGAGCCTCTGCGAGCGCTCAGCGCTAGACGCCCAATCCCTTGTTGCAGAGACATGCTGCCTTGAATCACTGAGACGTTGCGCAGGTTCAGCGCAAAATTCCCGAGCACGGACCTGCGATGTTCTCCAGCTTTGGTTAGCAAGCCGCTGTGAACGCTCGGAGCTAGATTCCCCAGCGCGTGCTTGCGAAATATTTTCTCTATTCCTCAAGAGGTGCTGATGATTTTCAAGAGCACTCTTCTGTACGGCGTACTCGAGCTGCTCTTGTCTGGGATGTCTGACGGGAAAGTTGTGATTTCCTTTTAGGCATGATAAACAATCGCTGAAACTGTCAGATACCTATCCCAAAAACAGAAATAGCTTCGAACTTGAAGAATGAGAACGAAGTAGTATTTGTGTTTTAAGAAACCGAACAACCAAAACAATTTTAAAGACCAACAACATATCATCCAGCCAACTGCGTAAACTTACCAAATGACGAAAGTTTTAAACGATAACTGGAGAGGGTCATTAATCCGCGGAAAATCTTAACACCGCGATTCAAAAAATGACGTAATTGCACAACGCCATCTATGGGTAAATGGATAAAACGTCCGTACAAAGCATGTTCTAATGCGGTTCGTGAATGGACGGCGGCATTTTGCGATTTAGTAATTTTATATTATCTTCGAAACTATTTAACCAATTGACATACTGTTTTGGGCAAATCGTATCTCTATGATGTTCTTGTGATCATAATAATATTTTTTTCGATAAGGTTTAATATTTTGTTGTTTAAAAAATCGTCCAAAGGTAAGTACGTCGAAAAATACTTTTTTTAACACATAAAAGCTACTATATCTGCTAAAATATAAAAGATAGAAATATGGTGTCGCGGACTTTTTTGTAGAACTATTTAAAGCGGACCAAGTTGCCATACATTGTTTTCAATTATATACAACTGTTAAGGCAGCGCATGCAAATAACTCTGTTGTAAGAGCAATTTTTTTCCGCCTGGCTAGACAAAAATTGAGATAGTTCGGCTAATATGCATGATATCTTTATAATTTATAGCCTATAGCACTCACGAATAATGTAGCTTTCTACCAGTGAAACAATTTTTAAAATTGGTTCATTACTTCCAGAGATTACCCCCTACATACAAACTTACAAACTTACAAACCTACAAACTTACAAACAAATGTTACCTCTTTATAATATTAGTATAGATTACACCAACAATCCGCCAATTATTTCATGAATCTCATGTAATAGGGGGTGAATCTATTGACAAATATTCACAAATTCAGACTCCAGGCTGCTACTGGGAATTTCCCGATGCAAAACCTAATAAGACCTGGGTTTGAACCTAGCTAAGCAGTCGTGTATGTCCAGGGCGGTCTGTTAAAAATCATTTGTGTTTGTGTTTTGTGTTTTAAAAAAAAAAACGTTGCCCCACACTAGGAATTTCTCCTGTATTGTGGGTGCGTTTACAAACATTTAAACTCACATACACAAACAGCCAGACCCGGAACAACTACTTGTAGGTCATACAAATATTTATTCCGTGCGGGAATCGAACCCGCGACACGCAGCGCAGCAGTCAATCGCTTAACCACTGCGCCAACTCATGCGCCAATCATAATTAACACAGTTATCAAAGATGACAACAAGTTGTCTTTTGCAAGGCTTACCATTCGTTTTTGGTCCCCGCCAAACTAGAAATTAATCATCTTTCCGCCTGCCTAGCCTTTTCTAAACTATGTTGAGGTCGGCTTCCATTCTAACCGGATGCAGCTGAATACCAGAATTTTACATGGAGCGACCGCCTATCTGACCTCCACAACCCAGTAACTAGATAATACGATACCCCTTGGTAAGACTGGTTGTCAGACTTTCGGGTTTCTGACGACCCGTAACGACTGTCATAGATCCGCGAATGACAGCCGGGACCAACGGATTAACGTGCTTTCCGAGGCACAGAGGAATTTTTGTATGTATTTTAATCATCTTTACAAATCAAAATAACAGGACTCAATAGGATATTTACTCTCACATAAACAAGCTGGTTCATACCTAACAACACTACATTCCTACCGCGATAACTCTTCAATGGTCTTGTACTAACAATACTGAAACAAACACCAACTGCCTACTACTGCACATTGTTTCTCGACACCAACAAACTTGTGCGCCATTTAAAGGAATGTTTGCACTGAAGTGGAACGAACTAACTTGTTGGTGTTTTAACACCTTTATGTATGTACTAGGCTTTTGCTGGAACTTTTAATTACATTTTTGCTTTAGTACTGGTTTGTCGTATTTGCCCTAAGAGGAGTAAATGCCTCTTTAAAAAAAAATACACTGTGAGATTTTGAATTTGCTGTATGGAAACTATGTAACCCCATTTTCAACTTGAGTAGTTACCTACTTACTTAAATAATATTTTTTAAGCTATTGCATAGCTTTTATCACGGGCTTTAAGCGCGGCGACCGAATCAAGAAATTCCGAAACGAAAATAAAACCGTAACCAAAATAAAACCTAACACCCCCCACTCCGCCTACCATGTAATGACGGTTCCCATGACACCGTGATGTTGTCATGAGAACGTAATTTTTGTTTTATGTCATCACGTCATCATCCCAAGTGTAGCGTTGACAAATAGGAAGTATGGAGGTTACAAATGCTATGCAATAGCTTTACCGCAGCAGTCCCCGAGTGCCACACGTTTTTTTTTTATTATATTCTGCACTAAAGATCCGTAACTGTTTTGCACGGTTTTTTACGATTTGAAAAAAGATCGAGATTTTTTTATTATATGCAAGTTCAATATTCATGACGTATTTTATACGTCGTGACATTTTAGTTGTCTTTACAAAAGCAGCCCACTTCATGGATCCAATGATTTTGATTACTAAACATTCATATTTTTTTTTTATATATTGTAACAATTTTCATTATCATCTGCCTAGCCCATTCCCAACTATGTTGGGGTCGGCTTCCAGTCTAACCGGATGCAGCTGAATACCAGTATTTTACATGGAGCGGCTGCCTATCTGACCTCCACAACCCAGTAACTGGGCAACTGCCCTTTGGTAAGACTGGTTACCCGCAACGACTATCATAGTCCTACGAATGACAGCCGGGACCAACGGCTTAACGTGCTTTCCGAGGCACGGAGGGGTTTCGGTATGTAATGGATGATCACCCATCCACGGACCGACCTCGGCAAGCGTTGCTTAACCTTGAAGATCAACCTATGCCGCGTTTTCCTGAAAAAGTTAAGCAGAGATGTCCTTTACCCACAGACACATAATTTCGCTGTCCCCGGCGAATAAACTCGTAATCGTAAAAACTAAATTTAACAGGAAAAATTAAAACAGTTTTTTTGTGAATATCTTATTAACTAATATACTTAGCGGAATTGTTCAAATACCAAAAGAAATGTGATTTTTTACATTCATTACAATACACCTTAAAATCTCGTAACTTCTGAAATAACCGTAGGAAATTAATGAAAAAAATTGACAGAGTGTAATCGGACCTCTATATTTCGAATATGCAATAAAGTTAAAACTATTGTAATAGCACATTACCATTTTATTCACCGGGGACAGCGATTTTATACACAAATTTATTTTATTTGATATTTTTCTTACTCTATCTGTACTACTCAACCCTTTTAGTATCACAGTATTATATTATCTGTGGTATCACAAGCGAGGTGTCCATTTCATAAATCCAATTTGCCGGTAGTTTGAGTAAAACTTTAAGATCCCTGTTCAATAAAACTCGACATCAATAACGCTCGATAAATCGCAGTTTTCATTTCAATAAAAATAAACGGTCATAAGTTTTTAGAACTTATTTAAACGGTTTATGAATTTAACAGTAATTTAGATCGTTTTTAGTAAAGAAAACTCACCGATTAAGGGTTGCAGGTTCACAAACCCTAGAAATTAAACTGGACTGGACTTTTTTCAGCTAAATCTGTAGAATATAAGCCAAAATGTGATCAGGAATACTTCCAAATTCCAAATTGTAACATCTTGCATGCCATGTGTGTGTATACTCATGTTTTGGACAAATAAATGATCTTAATCTTTACAATTTTAGTTGTAAAGATAAAGATCATTTAAAAGTCCAGTCCAACTTAATTTCTAGGGTTTGTGAACCTGCAATCCTTAATCGGTGAGTACGATACCCGAATTGCTTTAGCGTAGCAATTGCGGTCAGTGCCCCTACATTTTCTATCATTATTTATTTCAAAATCCGAAATAAAGTTCTTTAACATAACATAACATCACGCCTTGTTTCCCCGAAGGGTCGGGCAGAGGTGTCCCTGTAGCAGGTACACCCACATTTCGCCAGTTATGTTTAAGTCCCATGTAATAGGGGACGAGCCTATTGCCATCAACCGGGCACAAGTCCAGACTCCGAGCTCGAAGTCCGTTAACGTCCTGAATAATATCTATCGAGATCTTCAATATGTTCTAATAACGTTTTTTTTTTTAGAAAATTTCGATTAACATATATCTTTATATATATAATTCTTCTGTGAGTGTGTATGTCACTGAACTTCTCTCAAACGACTGGACCGATTTTGATGAAATTTTTTGTGTGTGTTCAAGGGGATCTGGGAATGGTTTAGATTCACAATCGGACCCGATAGGTGGCGGTATTCGGTCAGGACAACGTCTGTCAGGTCCGCTAGTTTGTATATAAATGTATATATCTGACGAATTGAAAACCTCCTCCTTTTTTAAGAAGTCGGTTACAAAGCCTCCATTTCTTCCTTCTTATTTCCAACATCTGCCAGATAAGTTCAAATATGTAACAAATTATGTGTGAAATTATTGGCTACATAAGTTAATCGGAACTAAGAAACCAGCGGGGTAATCTTACCTAATATACATACAATGGCAATCGTACCTATTAACACACATACATTGGCAATCTATCTAATACCTTTAATTTTCACAGTTCGGCCACGTTCAGGCATTATTTACGTTGTTGAGCAGACGAATTTTTCAAACCTATGAAGCGATAGATTAGGAATTTACTTCAAAACCCTCGGATTGAGAGTGAAAGTATGTTACGGAGGTAAAATAGAGAAATTGGGCAAAAACTTGCTAAAAGAGTAAACAAAAACATCCCTATAATTTACAAAAGCATAGTAATCTAACGTCACGAACTTCTCAGAGACAGTATTCCAATATAAGTTCCGGAAATAGCCGAGTTTGTTTGCAAAACCATACGATTGAATTTTAAATGACCCTTGCATTCCTTTAGAAACGAACCACTAAAATAGCTTTTGCTTTGCCAAGGGATTACAGACTTTACGACTTTGAAATAAGGATGAGTGAAAGGTCAAATGGTATTGGTTGGACAACATAGAGGAACGAAGCAACGACATCAAAAGCACATTTACACGAGTTTAGTTTCTCGACCGTCAAGAAACGAGAAATGTACATTCTCGTAAGCAACCCTCACTAGTCGAGTATCGCATTTATGTGTTTAAACACAAGCCAGGAACAAAATCCTTTACAGTGCAATACTAAATACTAATAATACTTTTATAGTGCAGCCCAGTGGTGTCTTAGAACCAAAAATTCGAAGACCTGTGACATCTATCAACCCGCACTGGGCCCGCGTGGTGGATTACGGCCCACACACTATCACTGAGAGGAGGCCTGTGTCCCAGCAGTGGGAACATTATATGCTGATTATACATAGTGCAGCATGGATCTTAAGGCGCATAAATGACATTGACCGGGGGGCGCTGTTGGTAAACATTGTAAAATTATATATTGAAAAAACAAGATGGCAGTGTGAGTTCCAATTTTGACTACTTTCCAAAACATTCTTGTACACCTTTATGTGATACAAGACACGTCGGCAGATTTTCGCGAACTGTTATTCAAAAACAATTTTTTGTTTGCACGGACACTTCCAATTTTTGTTGGCTGGACAATTCTTCTCATTCTGGGCTTTCAAAGTAAAAGCACGTTCGTGAAAAGTTGGCAGAATCTTTGCAGCGCTGATTTGCTGGATTTGTTTTCTCCTCTACATATCGTTATTTCTCCTGACAAAGTTTATTCGGTTTATATGTATGTATTTATGTATCTATGTATTAGTATGTATTCATTTTATCTATCATTTATGTTGCACCTGTCATGTTTTGTCTCTGCATCACCCTAAGGTTGACTGGTAGAAAATGCCTCAGGCATTAAGTCCGCCTTTGTACAGTATTTTTTTACTTGTGCATAAAGTTTTAATAAATAAATAATTCTCGCCGTACCTAAGGTTTACAGAAGTCAACTTTTTGTCTCGTTGCAACAATCGCCTATTCGAGGCTAGAAAGTTTCCTCGTGTAAATGAGCCGTTATAGACAGAGGCGAGGTTTGAACCGCATAACATTTTACTACAAAGTTTAGTAATAAGTGCTAATCACATTTAAGCCACCAAAGGCAGGGTGGCTTAAAGGATGCTGCTAATTTTCTCTTTTGGTAGTAAACGGAATGGCTAATGCTCTTAATGAAATCTGCAACGGTTTTTGCTATCTTTGTGTATTTATTAATGCAGATTGAAGTAGTTTAACCTTTTAAAATAATAATGTTAAATATTTAGAATTAATAATTGATGAGTAGTTAAATGATAAATTATTTATTGGAACGAAGTTCCTTATCGCGCGTTGTGAAAGGGGGCTAGACGGAAAAAATTCATACGAAAAGTTGTAACGACACTTTTTGCTATAGTTGTAAGCCGTGCGGCGCGCGCCTGTTTCTCTGTCTGTCTCTCTCTCTCTCTCTCTCATAGAAAGCAAGTCAGTTATTTTCGTTTCGTCTTTCTATTTCGCATTGAACAGTGAATAATAAAAAATATATTATTGTAACTTAAAAAAAAAATACAATTCCTTCACTAATTAATCGAAAGGAACTTCGTTCCATCCGGGTGTCTCTTGACACCTCTCAAGTTTTTTGCATAAAACATGGTACACAATGATCATCATCATCAGCCTATAAATGTTCCCACTGCTGGGACACAGGCCTCCTCTCTGTGAAAGGGAGTGGGCCGTAATCCACCACGCGGGCCCAGTGCGGGTTGGTAGATGTCACATGTCTTCGAAATTTCGGTTCTTGGACATGCCAGTTTCCTCACGATGTTTTCCTTCACCGTTTTAAGAGCAGTGGTGATGAAATAATTTACACAAACTAAAGCGTCTGTCTGTATTCGAACCTACGACCTACAACTCGTAAATCGCGGCCGTTACCACTGGGCCACCACTGCTCACAATGATACACAATGACTGTACACAATGATGTTAAAATATATTTACTACTTTGCGTTATGCTGGTGAACGGGTGCTGCTTGTGGTGACTGGTCGTCTTGCTGATCATGGTTTTGTTATTGTAACTAGTAATTAACTATTCATTTATTTTACCTCGATGGTCCTAGTTTATTTATCATTTATAACTTCCAATTACAGCTTTATGTAAGCGGGCACGCCCTTTATGCCTGGAGGCTTTTATTTAGATATTTAGTTCTTTTTACGTTTAGTTTTTATTTTTTTAATTCTGCTTGAGTATAGTTCTCGATGTTTTTGGTTGGTATATTGGCGTGTGCTAGCTGACATATGGCCAATAATTTATACTTAATTAAAAGAATGTTTTGTGTTGCATAATAATTTTGCATACTATTGAATAGAGTCATTTTTTTTTCTGACTTGAACAGACAGCTGTGCTGCTGGGGAGTTTGTTGCGCCACTTCTTCTTCCCAGCTAAAGGCACTAGGAAGTGGTGAAGGGTAGGCGTTTTTGGGGGACTGTCTTATCTAATTTTGACGTTCGAAAAGTGCTGATTTTCAGCCTAATTTGAATAAATGACATTTGAATTTGAATTATAATTATAATGGCCCAAACATGTTTAGCTAATATAAAACATAGCATGCAAAATTAGAGGGAATTTGAAAATGTCACATCAACATTTTTTTTCCATAAAATCTAAGTAGCTATCTATCAGTTGTTTAGCAACTCCAATGTAATTGTACTTGTAATGTAAAAAGACAACATTTTTTATATTCTTACCACGCTTACTTAGATTTCAAACCAATAAATTGTGGTCTATTCACGAAGTTTTCTTTTAGAAGACTATAGATATGCTCAGCTGAAAATGGTGGTTATATGAATAGAAACAGAAAATATTAGAATTGCAATAGAGAAATCATATTTATCATATATGCTTTTAGAGGACAAACCCTTATTCGAAGAAATATTAATGTAGTGTAGAAATATAAGAATGAACATAATTGAAAAGGTAAATACAGAAACAAATAGTAGATTTGCGATAATTACACTGACAGGTTTGAGTGACATGAAATTAATTGTTTTGTTTATTTCTAGTTAATATCTGGGCGACCGAGCTCTGCTCTGGTGAAGATAGAGAATGCCCATTTAATAGTATACTAATCCATGTGTAGTACCTACCTACTTATTCCATACTGCCATGATAGTAGGTACTTACTAATTCCATGCTGCCATGTCATAATATCTTTTTCTAAACTTTGGGCGACCGAGCTCTGCTCGGGTGAAAATACGGAGAAAACTAATTTTCCCAGATATGAGACTTATCATCATCTGCCTAGCCTTTTTCCAACTATGTTGGGGTCGGCTTCCAGTTTAACCAGATACAGCTGAATACCAGTATTTTTCATGGAGCGACTGCCTATCTGATCTCCACAACCTAGTGACCTAGGTAGCACGATATCCCTTGGTAAGACTGGTTGTCAGACTTTTGGGCTTCTAACTATCCAGATATGAGACCTAGCTAGATCGATTTTTCGCCCCTGTAAACCCCTATTTTGCAACTATCATCGAAATCGTTAGAGCCGATTTCGAGAACGTGAGTACAAATCTGTATACAAACAATTATATATACAAATATTGCTCGTTTAATAGTATAGGATATACGAGTATGTAGGTATAATTATATTAGGACGATTGTATTTTTCTATAATTTGTCATATAGGCCTAGATCGTTTTCGTTGTAATTACCAAGTTCGGGTGCTGTTCATCCTCGAACAAGGAATTGCTTGTCATTTATTTAGATTTTCGTACCTTTTTATATTTTCGGAGTATTTAAACAATTTAACTTATTTGCTATGTATTCTACTACCGATAGGGTGGTTTTAATAAAATGCCTCACTATGTGGCTTTCGTCAGGCCCATCAACAATAGCTTTCAGGAGGCTGTTGCCACTGTCCCACAACCTTGTGAGAAGAGAAGCATTTTTTTTTCCGCGCTACAGCTGAGAAGCTATCCACTCTGGCTCGCGCAAACATTGCAGAAGCACTGCAATAACGGGGCAGTCGCAACAGCGCCCTAAAAGCGTTGTTGTATGATATGTGTGCCGTTTTGCGAGGATGTGGTGCATATTTTCCCCCAATTTGTTTTATGTTCTTTCTTTGCGTCTTATTTACCGCAATTTTCTTTCTTTTATTTCTTTATGTGTGTTATTTGTCACTTTTAAAGCAATGAGGTAAATCGATGGCCTGTTGGTTGTAAACGCAACTGCTGAATGTAGGGGCCTGAGTTGGACTCCCTTCCCAGATCGGACAAAGTACCTATTTTGTTTTTCATTATGAATTTTCCAGTAACACTCTGGATTTGTAACTAGTAAATGGCAAAAGGCTGCCGCGTTGGTCTAGTGATGGCAAGCGCTACTACTAAACATGAGGTAGGTACTGGGTTCCATTCCCGGGTCGGGCAAAGTTTTATTGGGTTTTTCTATTCGAAATTTCTCAGGGCAATAGGCTCGCCCCCTATTAAATGGGACTTAAACATAACTGGCGAAATGTGGGTATACTATAGATACACCTCTGCCTAACCCTTCCCGGAATGGAAGCGGGATGTTATGTTTAATGGCAATAGGTTTGCCGCCTGTTTTTGCTTGTAGTTCGTCTGACAAGATTTATCGTTTCACTGACAAGACAAGTGTCAGTCATTAGTGCGTAGGTGGTTAAAGTAAGGGATTTTCTTTGTATATGTCACCGTAAGATTGTGAGCACCGTTAGTTTATAATCTATCGGTATTATTTCCGTTAGATCATAATCTGTCGAAAAATTGTGAACTGGGTGAAATTAGGGTTAGGTTAGGTTAGAACTGTGACCAACCGCGTGATTCGAGCGAGCGCAGTAAGCGCTGCCGCTGTAGCGGCAGCGCTTACTGCGCTCGTTTCTCATGGATATAATATAAACTATCGAAAAATAATGCGTTAAATCGTAAATGATTTGTCACAGTTCACAATTTTTCGACAGTTTGTAATCTAACGGAAATAATACCGATAGATTATAAACTAACGAAGTTTATAATTTTACGGTGACATATATAAGTACTCCACTATACTTACGTGACCTTTAGTGTACAGCCAAAACATAAACATATGAAAAAAACACACAATATACATTGTTATTGCGTACGTAATAAGTTTTTAACTCCAGGCAAACACAAACTATCGTTGTCAAAAATAAATGTTTTTGGACAACGATAGTTTGTTTGAATCCCACCCATATACATAATTATATATACAGGTGGGATTCAAACTTTTATTTTATTTGATTATTTTACATTAATCTTCGCTTCGGTGACTACATTGTATATTATTAATTTATCATAAGTACAAATGATAAAAGGGCTTTGTGCATACTAATACGTAATGTCACCCTTAGCGAACAGAAGTTCGGTGTAGTTTGATTCATAAACTTAATACATACTAATCGAGTTCCAAAGTCGTCCGCTAACTAATTGGAACTTAGTTGAACTGGACAAAGGCCGGTAAGACAGCCCTCGACTGAAAGCGGAGTGGGGTACCTGTATTAAGCAAATAAATCATTTGATTTGATTTGGTACGGACCTCATTCGAATAGCAACATAAAAAAAACAGTGGCACTCCGAGAGTGCCGACAGAAGAGAAAACTTGAAAAAAATCGGCATCGCAGTAATCAACCCGTTGATGTCTTTTACTCCATGCACCGCAGTAATCAATGCGTTGATGTCTTTTTAATGGTCAAAAGCTGGTGTCGTCACAGTGTCGCGAAATCAATGGTTTAGTCCCATTTCAAAAATGCCCAACGCGCCTAAAGAAGATTTCACTTCAAAAATAAAAATAAAAAAAGCGCGAATGGAATGGACTAAACGGGTTGAGCAACTAGCCCCAAAGTTTTGTTTTTTTTTACTCGTAGCTTAATAATAACAGCCACATGGTTTGATCGAAGGTTAAGCTACGCTTGCCGCGGACGGTTTGTGGATGGGTGACCATCCATTACATATCGAGACCCCTCCGTGCCTCAAAAAGCACGTTGATCCCAGCTGTCACTTATAGATCTCTGACAGTCGTTACGGGTAATCAGAAGCCCAAAAGTCTGACAACCAGTCTTACCAAGGAGTATCGTGTTACCCAGTAGGGTCATAGTATAAGGAGTAAGCTAAGTAAGCTATCTTCATAGAAACGGTTTTCTCGTGAGAAACCGGTCCAGATTTTGTTAAGTGTGCGTGCGGCGACGCATAGATACTATGGCCCCACACATACAAGCCGCGCGCGGTGCGTTTGTATGAAGATAGCTTACTACCTCTCTTTATACTATGGTAGGGTTGTGGAAGTCAGATAGGCAGTCACTCCATGTAAAATACTGATATTAAGCAACATCCGGTTAGACTAAAATCCGACCCCAATATAGTTTGGAAAAGGCTAGGCAGATTTTTTTTGTTGCATAATATAGGAAAATTTTCTTCGAGTATAAGTTCCACAAAGACAAATACTGTCAAATATTATACTGACAGGAAAACACCTGTGTATGCTTGTTTCCTGGAACTTTCTAAGGCCTTCGACCTGGTTTCTTATAATGTCTTATGCGAGAAGCTTATAGAGGCGGGCGTTCCTACTGCATTAGTGTCTACATTATCTTTTTGGTATGACAAACAGAGGAACTTCGTCAAATGGTCTAATGCGTTGTCTGACCCGTATAAACTCGAGTGCGGCGTTAGGCAGGGAGGTCTAACTTCCCCGAGGCTTTTTAATATTTATGTAAATAAACTGCTGGTTGAGCTCAGCAGCACTCATGTCGGATGCCATATAGAGACGCGGAGTATGTTTAAATAACTTAAGTTATGCGGA
Source organism: Agrochola lychnidis (assembly GCA_963680765.1). NCBI lineage: Eukaryota > Metazoa > Arthropoda > Insecta > Lepidoptera > Noctuidae > Agrochola > Agrochola lychnidis. The sequence continues at coordinate 24,255,008 of OY796855.1, forward strand.
CGACATGGTGCTGCTGAGCCCTACTATCAGTAGAATTAGAAAGCTACTCTCCATTTGTGAAGGATATGCCAAACAGCACGGGCTAAAATATAATCCTACAAAAAGTGAGTTGTTAGTGTTTCGAGGCAGGAATAAAAATCCAACATTTGTTCCTCCTGTAAAATTAGATGGTTCACTTTTGCAGAGAGTTGCCCAATTTAAATATTTGGGCCACATTGTTACTGAGGAATTAAAAGACGACTTGGATATGGAAAGGGAGCGCAGGGCACTGGCTGTGAGGGGAAATATGGTCTGCAGAAGGTTTCATGGTTGTTCAGTCCCCGTGAAACTAACTCTTTTTAAGGCCTACTGCCAAATATTTTACACCAGCAGTCTTTGGGATAACCATACCCTAAAATCAGACAATGCCCTGCGCATTCAATATAACAATGCCTTCAGGGCGCTGTTGAGGCTTCCACCATACTGTAATGCGTCAGGTATGTTCGCTGATGCGCACACTGACGACTACTTTGCGATAATGCGTAAGAAAGTTGCCTCCGTAATATTCCGGGTGAGGGGGAGCAGCAACAGCGTTCTGAGGGTTTTTGCAGAAAGGCTGGATGGGCCTACAATGGGGAGGTTTACCAAGCTTCATGTTGGCAACAAGGCTTGTTGAACCTTCCTGTTATTATGATTTTTATTTTTCTTTCTTCTTTTTGTGTTCCTGCATGTTATCTAATATCTACTAATATAGTTTTTTAAGTCAAATGTAATACTAACACCCTATGGGCCTTGATGCCTGACAATAAAATATTTTTATTTTTTATTTTATTTTATTTTATATACGTGACTTCTCTATTTCTTCCAAACCGTATTTTCTGTTAAACCTATTTTACTCCGTTTCGCTCGCGGTGGGAGGTTAGCCTTATTGGTGAATATAGAGGAACCAAGCAGTGAATGTTTGGACCTTCAGGAGTTGAGCATTGATTTATAGCGTTAGTTGTATTTGTATTTCGACTATTAGGATAAACATTTGTAGTTGTGATACTTCATTTTAATAATACTAGCTGTTGTACAAGATTTCACTCCTGAGGGAAATGCTCCATATACCTACCCGGATAAAAAAAAACAGTGGCACTCCGGGAGTGCCGACAGAAGTGAAAACTTGAACAAGATCGCCTTGATGGAAGAAAAATGCTTGTACAGAACATTGGTCCGTAACCTTATCTAAATAAACAGCACAATCGCGTTTACAAAAAAAATCTTCCAAAACCTTTAAAGTAAAAATACTTCCATAGAACATTGATCCGTAACGTTATATGGATTAAGAGCATAATCGCGTGTACAAAAATGAGGTGTTGGTAACGGTGTCGCGTGTTCAATTGTTTTTCCCCATCTCAAAAATGCCCAACACGTCTAAGAAGTTTTCACTTCAAAAATAACCTACCTATGTCTTAAAACCTGGACTTGATCCATCATATGCCAAATTTCATTCAAATCTGTTTAGCCGTTTATGTGTAAGTAATTTACTAACATATTTTCCAAATATCGTCACAAACTTTCAAACATTTGTTTTGGTGAGATAGCTACATAATAAACCTACATAGATTCTTATTAGTGATTCCTTTCAAAATTGTTTTATCAGAACCAACAATTAGTAAATAAAACGATCGGTTTCCGGTAAATAAATCGTTGAGCTGTTATTAAACTACAAAACATCAAGTTTTTCTTTATAATATGTACATATGTGAGTTTAAAAATGATCCAGATTGTGATTAACTTATGAAGCAATCTTCCTAAGTTCGAAACAAAAATCTGCTCAACAACATAAATAACGCAATAAATGTTGGTGAATCACAATCTGAATCATTTTTAAACAAGATTGCTAATCCCAATGGATTAGCAATCTTGTTTAAAAATGATTCAGATTGTGATTAACTTATGAAGCAATCTTCATAAGTTCGAAACAAAAATCTGCTCAACAACATAAATAACGCAATGAATGTTGTTGTTGTTGTGTTGTGTTGTTGTTGTATATGAAACAGGAAAATATTTACGCAATAAGATAGCCGCTAGTACACGTGGAATAATTTCTAATTTAAGACTACAGTTACATTCTAATTTAATTTTCTGTAATTCTGAAACTTCTGAACTTCTGTACCTCTCTCATATTTTAAGCACAAAAGCGAGTGTAATATACGTACGATGACATCTGCCTAAAGATGGCGCACAATATATTGAATATTGTTTTTTTAGGACAAACCCTGACCCCGTTAATGTTTTTTGTTTAACCTTTATACAACATTGTCGACACTTAGTTATTAAGTATTTTATGCTCGGATTTAATTAAAAGAAAAATTTCCATATGTGTGGGTTTGAACAGGATTCAGTAAACCCTTTTTTGGTTGTACTGATTATGAAAAGCTGTTAAGTTTAATAAAAGAAGACAATTTTTGGGACCTTTTGGGAATTAACCTTTACATACGAAATTCTAAAAAAATACAGACAAAAAAAATTGTTTGGTTAAAAGAACCTTTCATAGGGTAAATGCTAGACGACATCGCAACAGACGAAGATGGAGGGACAAACTTGACTCCTGCCGATAGGACTGGCCCACAATGGCAGAGGATAGACGTTTGTGGACAAGGGAAAGGGAAAACTTTGCCCAGCAGTGGGACCTTGCGGGCCAAATAAATAAATAGATAGACCTACGTAACAATATAAAAAAAACGGCAAACGGACTTGCACATCGTACCATCGTAGAATAATTAGCAAAAAACGTTGAAAAAAAACACGTTTCTTGTGTGGGTGTACCCCCTTTAATATTTTTACATTTGTTGTTATAGCGGTAATAGAAATACACAATCTATGAAAATTTCAACTGTCTACCTATTACGGTTCATGAGATACAGCCCGCTGACAGACAGACGGACAGCGGAGGCTCAGTAATAGGGTTCCATTTGGCATCCTTCTGGTATGAAATCCTAAAAATAGATAAACTCCCTTTCCTCCGTATTGTTGTAACAAAGAAGGTTAAGGAGTCTTATAAATAAAATTAAAAGGACAAAGAAAGAAAGTGATCACATGAGGAAGGAAGGCTCGATATGTTCCCCGTAAGTAGAGACCGCATTTAGTTGAATTATCCAGTTCACTGTACAGGGAAAAATACAGAAGGACAATTTGTTGTTATTAAAGATAACATTACACTTGTAGTTCCCCGGACAGAAAGCGGTATAGAATTTAATATAGAATTCCCACATTTCATTTCCCAGATTGTGATTGTGAATCTGTTATTTTGCCTATTCTTCAAACTCAAACTCAAAGCATTTATTTCAATTAAACCAATTACAGATACTTTTGAATTGTCAAGGGGTCGGTCAGTCAGAAAGATGAAGCTAGTTACCCATTCCAAAGCGTAGTAGGTACCTATGGAAAAGAACGAGCAAGAAACTCTACGGAGTCTTTTAAATCAAAATAATATTACAAAATATTGTTTACATAATTCATGATGAAAGTATACATGTGAGAACAATGTAGAAAGACGTGCACGTTAAAGCGTCCGTAATAAAAATATAAAAACAATTCAAAATTTAAAATAAACCGTCGACAAAACCCGTTTCTATGGTGGTCTTGTTATAACGCGAACTGTTATGTATATTAAGTTCCATGTAATAGGGGGCGAGCCCATTGCCATGAACCAAGCCCCAATCCAGACTCCTGGCTGCTGCTGACAAATTCCTTATAATGGATAAACAAGTTTTAGTATACCAATATGTATTAACGAGAATCACTGTCAGTAGATTAATTTCTTATGAATATACTATATGACTTCAAGTTCTTACCATTTTTTAATGCCAAAGCAATACACAGTGACGTGACCGAAGCGCAAGCGCAGCTAGTAGTGGCTAAATTCAATAAAATTGAACTAACCAGACAGTTTCAAGCTCCTTGGAAAATACTATTTATTGCACCATAAAATTAATAAAAAAAGTGTTGGCACTCCGGGTGTGCCGACAGAAGTGAAAACTTGAACAAGATCGCCTTGGTGGAAGAAAAATACTTGTATAGAACATTGGTCCGTAACCTTATCTAAATAAAGAGCACAAACGCTTTTACAAAAAAAAAATACTTCCGAAACCTTTAAAGTAAAAATACTTGCATAGAACATTGATCCGTAACGTTATATAAATAAAGAGTATAATCACGTTTACAAAACCTTTAAAGTAAAAATACTTGCATAAAACATTGATCCGTAACGTAATATAAATAAAGAGCACAATCGCGTTTACAAAAATGAGGTGTCGTCATGGTGTCGCGAAATTAATGGTTTAGTCCCATCTCAAAAATTCCCAACGCGCCTAAAGAAGTTTTCACTTAAAAAAATATTGTTTTTTTCATTGTATCACTCTGGTCTGTCTATCAGCAAAGGACTGTGTTCGAATGGGAATCCACAAAAAGGTGCAAGTATTTTCCGTTGATATCTTCAGAAAGGGAAGCAGAATGAAATCGTGTGAAACATTGTGGTGAAAATAATATTAACAGAAATAAAGAAAGTTGCTTTCACAGATTTTATAAAATCCAAGCTTGCATGAGAGAGGTAGGTGATTGTACTGACCAAGAAAAACACGTGTCAAACGATCAATTTGCCTAAGTTTCTGCATAATTAATAGTATTCTTGAGTGTTTTAAAACCTAATTATAACATTTGCATACAATACTTTATCTACACCCATGATATGAATCTTCTATAAAAATTTCTGAAACCATTGGGTGTTTGTAATTCAAGATCAAGAATAAAGAAATTCCCACGAAATTCAGTACAACTGCACGTATGTACGTCGCCTGCAGCAGCACATCACACACACATGCGTGCAGCGGGTGCTGCTGTCCCCCGCTTGAACGTTGAAATGAGTTGCGTAATGAAATTTAGTACAACATTGTAACACTCATTGGGATGAGGTAATGGTTACTATGACACTGGCTGTTATAATGTTGCCAATAAGCTAACTGTTTCAGATACTTTTATAGAGGTTTTATAGCATGGGTGTAGATAAAATATTTAAATGGTTCATAACTACTCTAATTAATAAATACAAACAACTTTTGCTAAGGAAGCAACTATAAAATATCCGAAAAAATTAACAGTTCAAAATAAAGAAATGCAAAAAAAAGGTCACATTGTATGAAAAATCTTGATGAAATGATAGTTACACTTCTGTCATTAACTTGTAATATGGCCTCACATTATCGGTTCTCTCGAATGTTCTGCGGTATTGTCGGGACAACTTACTAGTTAACCAATTGGTTTATACACTTCTTTTTGTTTTTGTTGACTCAACACAAAGTTACTGATGTCTGTTAGGCTTTAGTCGAGTTTATTTTGATGATCGTGAAAGGAAAACGCTGTAAGAAAATCTTGAAATAAAAGTTGGAAGGAAACATTTGAGGAAAAAGTATTTTCCTTCAGTTCAATTTTTAAATTCTCTAGGAAAAGTAGCTGTTTGTCTCATTTTCTTGTCAAATCTTTTATTTATCTTTTATTTATTTACCAAATATCAGAAAGGTCGGCTGCGTAGTTCTCGCAACCGGCGTGCGTGTATGACCACGAATTAAAAGGAGTTTGTAAGGATTCTGTAGGCGTTCTGTAGTTTCTACCTACCCCAGTCCCCCATGGGAAGAAGGCGTGAGTTTATGTATGTATATCCCTACAGCATTCGTATCTCATTTATGTCAAAATCAAAGTCAAATCATTTATTTCAAATAGGCCCATGTATGGCACTTTTGAACATCAAAAATAATAAAATTGATTCTAGTCGCTCCTTCCAAAAGGTAGTTTTCGTATGGAGAAGAATGGGCAAGAAACTCCACCGTTACTCTTTTAAAATGTTTTACAATTGTTTGTATATGTACGTACATTAGTTAAATAATTATTATATGTGAAGACGATGCACCTAGAATAAAATTACTATACCATAATAGGTAAAAAGATTAAAAATTAAGCAACGACAGATAATTTAATATGTGATAGATACATGGTGCTCACATACTTACATTGTAAAAGTAGACGATTTTCCTAAAATTTTGTAATTAATAAGTCAGTGTGTGAGGAAGTAATCACAGAATGTAAAATCAATGTCATAAAACACGAAATAATAAATTTTACAATTAAATTAGCAACCAGTTTGATTATGTCTTGATTCTAAATTGTCCTATGGAGCAGGACCAGCATATTTCCAAGCACTCTTATCTTTGATATGATCCTCTAATTTGTAATATGCTTGTTTACAAAGTGTACTTTTAATATGAGTTTTAAATTTTCTTTCATTTCATTGCAATATGTCACAAGGTATTTTGTTGTAACATTTAACACAGTACCCCATAATGATCTTAAACTTATAATAATATCAAATATATGCATCACCTCGCACTTAGATTAAGTTACACACCTCTCATGGTTCTAGGAAGACTTATGCAAATACTTCGAGTGTATATGTCAGAAGTTTAGCGCAAGATGCAAATGCAAACATTCAGATATTAATTACCACGTGTAGCTTGAAATATGACGAGAACAAGCAACAGTAATCTATGACTTTAGTATTACAAATCCTCGGTTTCCTGCTAAATGAATTACAGTGGGTAATGTAGCACTTGAAAAACGTTTAATTTAGAATCTTGTGTTGAGGTATAATTTCTAACAAACTCAATCGTTTTTCTCACACATGCTTGGAAATTTGAGCATTATTTTGACAATTTTCTTCGAGATAAATCGAAAATTCTTTACTGGTCAAATACATGCGAGCAGGCGGCAGGCAATGTTAGTATGAAAATCCATATCTGTCGTGTTTACCGGCCGAATGAACACTAACTATGAACACTAATATCTGTCATGTAATTTAAAAATGGAACGAACTTTTTACTTCGACACATGGCAACCAAGGAGGTTTACATTTCGATTTGACTTGCAAATAGAGCTGTTTAAAGTAAAAAAGAAACAAATTAACATATTGGCGCGTGAATAATTATCGTTGTTCGTCATTGATTCTAGAATTTATAATTAATTTACTTAGTTTGAATTTCCACGCATTATTTGAGAAAAGTACTAAACGATCGTTGGCCGCAACCAGACATTGATGGACGAACGTGAAGCACACATTTTTACGTTCGTCCATCAATGCTCCTTTTGCAGGCCGCGGCGGTAGGTAATATTCTTTCTCGTTGGCTTTTTATTTATAGTTTTTTTAGTACAATCACGGTGCGCCCAATTGATGGCTAAGAATAGGCTTCGCCTGTGAAAATTATGGGAATTTAATATAAATAGCGAAATGTGGGTGCACTTTAGATCTTCGACTTGATGTTATGTATGTATTCGTTGTATTTTATGACAAGACACTTAAAGCCATATCTTTTTGAGCCGATAATGACAAACATTTTAGATACTGGTATTGAGTTAGACTGGAAGCTGACCCCAACATAGTTGGGAATAGGCTAGACAGATGATGATGAAAATATTAACTCAAAAACTTTATCTTGTTCCAGAATGCTGTACACATCTCTCCCAGTTTGCTTTCTCGTGATTGGCGTAGTACTCTGCGCTCCCGAAAGGATGCAGAATGAGCCGGACCCCCATGACGCCACGACGCATGAGGGGAGTGACCCCCACACTGACCACGTCGCACCTCTAGCGAAGAGATCCCCTCACTACGACTTCGGCCTGGGCAAGAGGGCTTACAGCTACGTATCAGAGTACAAACGACTGCCTGTTTACAACTTTGGATTGGGCAAGAGGTGAGGTTTCTAAAATTAGGTAGTTAATTAATCCATTGGAATATTTACTGAAATGATGGCAACACTTTTAATAATAAAATAATCTCTGAAGAAGATCCAGTAATCCCTAGTGAATGTCTATCTGAAGTCTACAACCCAGTTACTTGGTAACACGATATAAATCGTGCCATCAACGAAAACGCGTTTACTAACTACCCACTCATAGGTAGTGTGTATCGATACTACATTGAAATTTCAGTCAGTCGTTGAATTGGAAAAAAGCACACACTTACACAACAAAAATAAATTAATAAAATATTGCTATAATAATAAAAAATATAAATAGATAACAATTAATATAATTACAAATTTAAAAGGGCGCTAAATGAATTTTTAATTAAGAAAACTTATTATACGATTGACGATTTTCTTAATGATGATTCACTAACTAATTGACATACTATTACCCTGATTGACATAATATTGGTTCGCTTACTTAGTCTTATTTTATATTTTTTATTGCTATGACCACACTGACATTTTTATTTAATTTTTTGTAATTCCAATGATCTGCATATTTCTATTTCTATTTGGAATTGTAAACCTTTGCATGCCCACGTGACGGTAAAATATGGAGAACCTTATTATAATAACACCTATGTACTATACCCATTTTTGTAAAGAAATAAATGATTTGATTTGATTTGATTTGAATGAAACATAAAAAATTATTAGAATATAATAATTAATATACAAAAATAAAATAATTTAATAACCTCATGACATTAATTAAAATAACTATAAATAAAATAAATACTAATAAATACTAGTAATATCATCGAAAATTTATATTTGTTTAACAAACTTACAATCCAGTACATGTACCTACTGACTGGATGCTTGTTTTGTTCCAATTTATTACTTATTATGTTGCCGTGCCCTAACCGGGTTTCGTGTTGGAACTTACTAACTTAAATGTGACAACTAAATGTACACATGAATGCAATAAAGAGTTTGAGTTTTACTAAATGACTTGCGGAATGTTGCACTCTTGTACTGTAAGCGTTTAGGCACATATGAATACAGATGGGACACTCCGTGTTTTAGGTATAAAGCTACAAGTAGGTACACGGCGGTCTCGACTTGTCGAATTCAGTGAGTGTAACGTAGTCAGAAGATATAAGAGTTACGCGATAGAAAGAGAGGCAACTTCTAGGTGAATATAACTGTAGATAATTAGCGCTGTGCGACCTGAATTGCACTTTATTGTGTCGTGACAAGAGTTGTTTTTTAGGGTTCCGTAGTAAACAAGGAACCCTTATAGTTTCGTCATGTCTGTCTGTCCGCGGTCTAGCTCCAAGACTGTAAGTACTAGAAAGTTGTAATTTGGCATGGGTATACATATTAATCATGCCGACAAAGTGGTAAAATAAAATTATGAAAAATATTTTTTTTAGGGTACCTCCCCTACACGTAAAGTGGGGATGTTTTTTTTTTTCTATCCCTTGGTGTGGGAATCGTTGAAAAGGTCTTTTAAAAACATTATGAGTGTGTTAAAACCATTTTTGAATTCAAAGATCCGTTTGCGAAATATTAAGCTTTAAAGTGCAAATTTTTGTTAGAGTCAAGTGTCCCCCCCCCCCTGCCAGCTAAATGGTTGGTTTTAGATATGTGAATAAATTCACGGCAGTAGCTTATATAACGAATATAAAAGGAAAACTATCACAGCTGAGTAGGCTTTACAAGTTAACGAGTAATAATCGACCAACTTAGATTTGCGGTTGTAAAAACATGTTCTTCCATACATTCTGTATGAAAGATTTTTTTTTCAACTATAAAGTTAAGTTTGTTCTTGGGATAAATTCATCCCAACTACGGAACCCTACATTGTGCATGGTCTGACACGCACTTGGCCGGTTTTTTATTTAAATGATTTTGCGGAGTATCCCGTCTGTGCTAATCTGTGGTTTAGGAAGAAGAATGGGGAGCATCTTCGTGGATGGCACTATCTGTATCGTGTTACCCATTAACAGGGTTGTGGACTTCACAACCCAGTCACTTTATGTACAATACTGGTATCCAGCTGCTTCTAGTTGGACTGGAAGCTGACCCCAATATAGCTGGGTTAAGCAGATTATGAGTTTTTTCCTGTTACAGTGCAAGTTCCCCAAAATCCGGTTAATATTGTTAAGTTACTCGAAGAAAAACTCGTGTCTTGATGTTTAAAACAGCAGAATATTGACCCAAACTATCTGTCTTCTTAGGTCCAGGCCTTACTCCTTTGGCCTCGGCAAGCGCTCCGTAGACGAGGACCAGTCTGATGACGACCAGCAAATGACCAACGACCTGGACCAAGCTGCTTTAGCCGAGTTCTTTGACCAATACGATGACGCAGGTAAGCCAAATGCCTCTTTGTAACTTTATCTAGTTCATTATTTCAGAACAACTAGATAGTGCTTAGGCGTCGAAAGTTTTAAAACACAGCTTTATACAATGTCACCCATGGGCATGTGCCCGCCCGCGTGTTTTGAATATTAATAGAATTATTATGATTTCATGAACTTACACTTATGTTTTTTTAAACACTTTTGTTTTAATATGTTTTCACCTCCATTTTTTTGCATAGTCGACAAATTTTAATAAAAATGTTAGTTAATCCGATAAAATAACTCATAAACTTTTAGAAATAATAAATAGGATCGAGCCAATAACATCGGAGATATGGCAAACGCTACTCAAAACAAAAAAAATTATAACATGATAAATATTAAAGGTAGACCATCTTTTAAAGTTATTTTTCGATAATTTTTATGAATATAAAGAATGAATAAAGAATAAAAGCTTTATTTGGAACAACTTAAGTTTACAATTTACATAGGAAAACGAAGATAGCCACAAAAGTAAAATACTGTAGCGCAGCCATCAACGCCCAACTCTTAAAATTATGTACACAAAGACATTGTTCCAGACTTCCCAAAGAAAGTTAATTAAATAATTACAAAAAATTAATTTAAAAAAAAAATTGAATAAAAAGAGAATATACTCTATGTGGAAGTTAATATGTAGTATAAATATGTAGAGTGGAGGTGGTGTGAAGTGTGTATTTGTGTGTGTGCGTATGTTTACCGTGATTATGATGCCACAAGTTGCTCAGTTTCTTCATAAGACAAGGATTTAAGCCAGTCAGTCACTTTTCTCTTCAATAGACTTTTAGTCATAGGGTAAATATTACATTTTATATTTATGTCATTGTAAAGTTTACAGCTGATATGGTTGAAGTGGCGACCAACTAACGCTAACCTGTAGCGCTCAGTCTTACAGACTCTGTCGGCACGTCGCTTCTTTGTTAGGGGTTGAGGGTCGTAAGGGAGAAGCAGGTGTTTCTTAAAAACAGTTTGTAAGACGAACAACTGTCTCACTGTGAGGACCTCCCAAAGTGAGTACAGTTCAGAAGTTGGAAATCTAATAGGTTTTTTTGCCAGTACTTTCAAAACTGCTCTTTGAGCCTTCTCTAGCCGCAACATGGTTGTCTTGTGGGTTCCCCCCCATGTAGTTATGCAGTAACTGAGAACTGATTGAGCGAGGGCAAAGTATACCATTTTTAGGGATTGAAAATCAGCAGCCGCTCGAAGTAGAAGTAGTATATAAATAAAATACGGACGAAATATGCCGATGGGCGACATTGTATATAAACGTTTCTGAAAGCTAAAACATCGTGAGGAAACCGGCATATCCTATAACCAAAAATTCGATGACATGTCATTATCCCCGAGTTTTTCACCAACCGGCACTAAGTCTGCGTGGTGGATAACAGCCCACACCCTCTCACAGAAAGAGGAGGCCTGTGTTCCAGCAGTGGGAAAAATATAGGCTGATTATACTGAAAGTTAAGTGACGTTAAATAGTTATTTATGCAAATGGGGTATTAAAACACGAATGTGGGTTTTAATACCTAATTATAACAGTTGCATACAATACTTTATCTACACCCATGATATAAATCCTCTATAAAAGTTTCTGAAACCATTGGGTGTTTGTAATTCAAGATCAAGAATAAAGAAATTCCCACGAAATTCAGTACAACTGCTCGTATGTACGTCGCCTGCAGCAGCACATCACACACATATACGTGCAGCGGGTGCTGCTGTCCCCCGCTTGAACGTTGAAACGAGTTGCGTAATGAAATTTAGTACAACATTGTAACACTCATTGGGATGAGGTTATGGTTACTATGACATTGGCTGTTATAATGTTGCCAATAAGCTAACTGTTCCAGAAACTTTTATAGAGGTTTTATAGCATGGGTGTAAATAAACGTCAAAAAATGTATGACTAAGCTAACGTTAATCATTGCTTAACTTCAAGTAATGTTTATAAATAAAAATGATAAGCGTTGGCAAGCAGAAGAGCGAGGGAGCGGAACGCGGGACGCGACTGTGCACGCCCCCGACTAATAATCATGAATCCTTGATGTCCTCCCTCCGGTTAACGCCCTAAGACGAGGTTCGTACCCCACAGGGGGGTGCTCTTAGCGAGCGTTCACCTAATTTTAATTAGCATACTTGAATAACCCCTGGCTGGAGGTTTTCAGTGTAGTAGCTTAAGGCACCCACAGGAAAGCCCGGTTAAGTAGTCATGATCTCAGAGGTCAACTACGAGAAGCCGTACGTAAAAAAGAAAAAGACTGCACGTCAATTGTTTTAATGACTAGGAGTCACGCCACTAATCGCATCAGTTTGAACCCCTCCATACAAGTTAAGTGGTTAATCTATTCAGCGCGAGCGAATTTCGTCCCGCATCCCGCTCGCTACCTCGCTTCAGAAAGAATGAAAGAAAACTTGTTTATTCTGCACAAACAAAACGCAATCACGCTTCAGTTTGCCCACACAATCAGCTTATAATGTTCCCACTGCTGGGACACATGCCTCCTCTCGGTGAGAGAGAGTGAGCTGTAATCTACTACGCGAGCCCAGTGCGAGTTGGTAGATGTCACATGTCTTCGAATTTTTTGGTTCTAGGACAAGTCGGTTTCCTCACGATGTTTTTCCTTTACCGTTTTGAGAGCAGTGGTGATGAAATTAAACACACAAAGTAAAGCGCCTGCCTGGGTTCGAACCTACGACCTGCAAACTCGTAAGTCGGGGCCGTTACCACTGGGCCACCACTGCTCTCAGTTTGCCCAGAGCTTTAAATTCATATTCATTTATTTGCGTTCCACAAGGTAAAAACAAGATGTTAACAAAAGGCTTAAAGCTAAGAGCCGTTGTAGACCCTGTCAGAGCACAGCAAAATTTAGTATTCGATTTAGATACATAGCTATTACTTAAAGTTAAAAATACAAGTCGCAAAAAACTAAAAACGAAAACAAAACTACACATCAAACTGAATTACTTATCACATTCGCATAAAAGTCAATAACAATAACATAAATAATTCTATTTTTGGTAAGTAGGTAGCTATTTTCTTAAAATACTATTATTGCGTTTATACGAGTATGTATAAAGTTATATTTAATTAGGTAATATTATTACAAACATTTAATGAGAGATCATATTTTAAGGTTACAATAAAGAGATAAATTTTACTTATATCACAATTTGAGACAATTTATAGATTCATTCATGTAGTAGCATTTCATAATTTACTCATTGTGCATTTAGTAGTAATGTTATGTTTAATTTAATAATCTTCATGATAAATTTACACATGTATATATTTATGAATGTATTTATTGTAATTATAGTCTTTTATTTAAGTATTCATTCACATTATAATAGTTTTTGTTTAATAGAAATAATTTTAATTTATTAATAAAGATGTTGTATTTATTTATTTTAATAGTCGTATCGAAATTGATATCCAATCTAGAGTCGACTTTGAAGTCTGTTCACATCATCATCGAAAAGTTCTGAATTGAGAGGTAAAGCCCTCAAACTCAAACTCAAACTCAAAGCATTTATTTCAAATAAACCAATTACAGGTACTTTTGAATTGTCAAGGGGTCGGTCAGTCAGAAAAATGAAGCTAGTTGCCCATTCCAAAGCGTAGTAGGTACCTATGGAGAAGAACGGGCAAGAAACTCCACGGACACTCTTTTAAATCAAAATATTGTTATAAAATATTGGTTACATCATTCGTGTTGAATTTATACATGTGAGAACAATGTAGAAAGACGTGCACGTTAACAGCGTCCGTAATAAAAATATAATAACAATTCAAAAATTTAAATAAATTAAAATAAAATAAACCGTGGCAGCTAAGAGATGACCAGTCCCTACTGACGGCGCCCGTTCACGAACATGACGCATGGATCAGCACCATTTAGCTCAACCATTTTGAAGGGAACTTAATGATCCAACACACACGCCACCATCAGCGAGACATTTGAGTGAGCATGACATACTCTCAGCTGCCAGAGCACATTCAAGTCAATGAAAGACGTACCCAGTAAATGGTAGCTTTATGGAATGTACAACATGGTCACAGTGCTCACACATGTGATATGCAATTATACAATACAAAGAGATTGAATTTATACAAGGAAAAGATAGTTTTACAATCTTCAGCAGCTGCAACAATATTTTCGAATGCTAATCAATTAGTTTATGCGCCCTTGTGGAGCTGGACCAGCGCTGAGCCAAGCATTTTTATCAGCGATGTAATCCCCCAACTTATAATATGCTTGGCAGCATAGTGTGCGTTTTATACATGATTTAAATTTCGTTTCGTTCAGTTGGAGTACGAGTATGTGGGAAGGTATTTTATTATAACATTTTAAACAGCACGCCATGAATGATGAGTCTACTTTAGCCAATCTGAAACCCGGTTGAACTAATTGGTCCCTATTTCTAGTCCTATAATTGTGTCTATCACCTCTTTTACTGAAAAGACTTAGATTTTTCCTTACGTACATGATGTTTTCATAGATATATTGACAAGGTACCGTCATGATGTTAATATCTTTAAACAGATCCCTTAGAGAATCGCGTCTGCGGAGACGATATATTGCTCTGATGGCTCTCTTCTGCAGAATAAAAATAGACTCGATATCTGCAGCCCGTCCCCATAGTAAAATACCGTAAGACATGATACTATGAAAGTAACTGAAATAGACTAGTCTCGCGGTATCTACATCAGTAAATTGACGGATTTTTCTCACAGCATATGCTGCTGAACTTAGCCGTCCTGCTAGAGATGTTAAATGAGGACCCCATTGCAGCCTTGAATCGAGCGTGATCCCCAGGAAAACAGTTTTATCGACAAATTCTAGTTTCTCCTTATTCAATACTATGTCACAATCACTACTTTTAACATTTGGTAAAGCAAATCTTATGCATTTAGTTTTTTTCCCATTTAATACTAAATTATTAGCAGTGAACCAATTTTGGACCTGCAGTAGGGCGTTATTTACGTCGTCAAGATTTAATGCACGTCTATTTATCTTAAAAATTAAGGAAGTGTCGTCAGCAAATAACACCATTTGTGGTTGGTTTTTTAATAAATGGGGTAGATCATTAATATATACTAAAAAGAGGAAAGGACCCAATATCGAGCCTTGTGGAACGCCCATTTTTACTTTTAAACCGATTGAATGGACACCATTTACTTGAACCTGCTGCTGTCTATCATTTAAATAAGATTTTACTAAACTGAGCGCAAGTTTACCTAGTCCGTAATGCTCAAGTTTCAAGAGCAAGGTTTCATGACTCACGCAGTCAAATGCCTTGGAGAGGTCACAAAAGATTCCTATGGCATCTTGGGCCTCCTCCCACGCTGTAAATATGTGTTTTAATAAGGTGACACCAGCGTCAGTTGTACAACGTCCTTTGGTGAAACCATATTGCTGATCGTGCAAGATTTGGTTGGCGTTAAAATGATTAAGCATTTGATTGAGCATTACCTTTTCGAAAACCTTGCTGAATACCGGCAGCACAGATACTGGTCTATAATTGTTAGTGTCTTTACTGTCCCCAGATTTAAAAAGTGGTATAACTTTACTGTATTTCATTAAATCCGGGAAGACTCCTTGATCCACACACAAATTAAATATTAAAGCTAAGTACGGTGCTATAGTCTCGATTATGGATGTACAAACTTTGATAGATAATCCCCATAGATCTTAGATTTTAATTTGCCGAAAAGCTTTTATAACTATCATAGGGTTTATATGTTTAAATTGAAATTCAACCGGGCAGCCTGGAACGTTCGCTCTTAATAAATTAATTGAGACATCGGGTGAGGAATTTAAAGCTTCTGTCGTTTTAGATGGTATATTAGTAAAGAAATGTACAAATTCTTGCGCTACTTCTAAGTTAGAGCTAATGGCACCACGTGAAGTCTCCAATGTGTACTCAGTGTTTCGTACTTTGTTCCTATTAGTTTCATTATTTATAACTTTCCAAACTGTTTTTATTTTATTTTCTGCTGATTTAATCTTGTTGCTAATATACAGAGCTTTAGCTATCTTGCAAGTATTTCTAAAAATTTTGGAATATGTAGCAACATACTTGTTGAAAGTTTCAGTATTAATGTAAGGCTTAAGGCCATACAGTCTTTCCCTACTTATCCTAATACCTCTAGTTGCCCAGTCACTAAAAATAATATTAGGGCAAATATTTTTTGTTCTCTTTTCAAAAGTTTTGTTGAATTCAGTGTGCACTACTGAAAAGAAATCCTCATACAATTTATTTGCATCGTCCATATTAGGGCCCAGAGCATTTAACTTATTATTTAGGGTACTATTGAATCTATTTAATTTGCCAGTTGTTATTGGTCTAATTTGTATTTGCACTTTTTGAATAGGTGTTCTAAATTTAAAAGTTACCGTTTGTCCACTATGATCAGACGGTAAATAATTTACGATGGCTTTATCTAAATAATCACAACCGCAGAAGACATTATCGATACAAGTAGCAGAAGTTGAAGTTACTCTAGTTGGTTCTGTAAAAACATTTGATAAATTGAACGATTTAAAAAGGCTTAATATTCTACTGCTATTTGAATTATTTTCCAGAATATTTATATTAAAATCACCACAAATAATTGCGGCTTTGTTACTGGATGCAAGTTTCGCTAGGACATCTTCCATTATTGACTCAAATAAAGAAAAGTTCTGATAATTAGGGGGTCTGTATACGCACACTACAACATGCTTATCCAGCTCAACACAGGACAGTTCGATGCAATGTTCAACTGATAAACCAACTATGTCATTACGTTGCTTAGATTTTAAACAATTTTTTATCAAGATTAGAGAACCTCAGTCTAACATGTAAGCGATAAAAAAAATATTTTGCTATTACGAAATTTTCAATATCACACAACTGCAAATGACGACCGCCTTTTCTCGACGACTGATTTTTGATCGACGTTTTCGTATGAACGTTTTTTTTCGGAAAGTCTGCGTTGAAGACTTCTTATATTATTTTGCCAACTTTTTATTTGCGTGCTCCTTAATGTTTGACGACGGAAAGACCAAGTAGAAAAGAAATACCAAATTTCCCATTCAAATATTTACTAGTGTAGAGCATTGTAGGTAAGCAAAAATTGTTGCCAGTTTAAAAGAAATGCTATTACAAAAAAAAAAAAAATATTTGGTCTCAACTGTTTAGAACATAAATTATGTTCAAAATATCGGACAAAAACTTTCCGAGAAATCCCGCTGATAGAATCTTGTTACAATAATTATCATCATTACATGGGGGGCTTGTGGCTAAGTAATAACAGCTGCACGGGCTGATCGATCAGGTTAAGCTACGCTAGCCGCGGTTGGTCCGTGGATGGGTGACCATCTTTACATACCAAGTCCCCTCCGTGCCTCGGAAAGCACGTTAAGCCGTTGGTCCCGGCTGTCATTTGTAGATCTTTGACAGTCGTTACGGGTAGTTAGAAGCCCAAAAAGTCTGACAACCAGTCTTACCAAGGGGTATCGTGTTACCTAGTCACTAGGTTGTGGAGGTCAGATAGGCAGTCGCTCCATGTAATATACTGGTATTCAGCTGCATCCGGTTAGACTGGAAGCCGACCCCAACATAGTTGGGAAAAGGCTAGGCAGATGATGACATAAAATAATATTTAGGTATTCAAATGGAAATTCTATAGACCGTTTACCTTCATCATTAAAGGATAATTAGAAAACATACTGATTAAAGGTACCCAATAGTAAATAAATTATTATGTAAATTATCCAATTAATTTAATAATTTACTACAATCACGTTCTTCCTGTCCTTGTCCCATATTACGTGAGGTTGGCGCACCACGTTTTCTTCTTCCATTCTCCCTTGTCAACCGTCACGCTTACTTACCAAAATTATGTTAAAATGTATCCTTTTTGTCATAGGTTATGAAACGAAACGCGCTCGGCCTTACAGCTTCGGTCTCGGAAAACGCTTCGCTGACGACGAAACTTCGGAAGAAAAACGGGCTAGGGCATACGACTTTGGCCTAGGCAAACGACTACCAATGTACAACTTTGGATTGGGCAAACGGGCAAGAAGCTACAACTTTGGCCTGGGCAAGCGACTGGCGAGCAAATTCAACTTCGGTTTAGGCAAAAGGGAGAGGGACATGCATCGTTTCAGTTTCGGCCTAGGAAAACGGTCGGCTGATGACGCTTCGCCCGAGGACAGCGACAATTATTTTGACGTTTAAAATTTTTGTTAATTTATGGTTAAGTGATATCGGCATTGAGAATTTGCGTGGGACTTGTTTTTAATGTACCAAAGAATTATTTACTAGTCATTGATTGTGTGTAAGACTATTATTTTGAAATACTAATTATTTTTAATGGCTACCTCAACCTTAAGAAGATTTTCATGTGAAAAATCCAGCCAGTTTTCACAAGGAAATCTCAATGATGTTTTTTACTTGGCACCCCTTTGCCATTTTTTATTATTTTAAGTTAATCTTTTTTTTTTACATTTCCACGTAAGTTTTCATTAAAAAAAAACAGTTAATTAATAATATTAAGATTTTTGACTGCATAATTCAGATAAACTAGTCATTTCGAATATTTAACATGTATTAGAACGCGTGATTTGAAAAGAGAATGTATTTTTATGATGTTTTGAAATATTTCATTTAATTTTAAAGTATGTATTTAATGTACTTATGGTTAATTTTATAAATTTTATTGGTTCAAAACCATTTTTATTTGATAATTTTGTAAATTAATGTTAAAAATAATATGTAGTTATTTGTGTAAAAGATTAAAATCATTGTAAATCATAGTCACTGTGGAGTTACGATTGCGAAGTAAGTTATAGTATAAGCTTAAACTCGCATTTATGTTGTTAAATAAATAAATAATGAAGCGAAAAAAGTGTATTTATTTCCTGACCTTTAAAACAGAATTATTTAATTTGAATATTTTATGTGAAATCATAAAACATGTATAACAGTTGTTCTTAAAACTTATTTAAAGAAGAATTTTTAAAACTACTTTCAAATTAATTTATATTATGACATTTTTCATTTGACATTTCGTGAAGACCTACTTATCTTTCAAGTACCAACAAAAATGCCACTTTCTAACCATTCCCCTTTCTTTATTATTAAATGTTATATATTTAAGTATTTCATATATGGTTATAAATTTTTGTATACCTACTCATGCATCGTAGCTCTACAAATAGTAATAAAATTAAGTAATTAAACATAATTATGTAAATGTAAAACATCATAATGTTGTTTTGAATATAACCATAAAGGATTATACAAATTAAAATCAAACTATACAAATAATAGAGAAATTGCATCTGCGGTTGTTTATTTATTTTTCCCTCACATAAAAATAATTTTATGATAATTAGCATGAAAACTAGATATCAATGGGGAGAGATACTACCAATTTATCCCGCTAGGTTTTTTCGCCTCGTCACTGGAGTTCCTTTCCTGTCAAACACCATACATTTTTACGTGTTATTTTTCCAACTATGTTAAGGTCAATCAAATTTAACGGCACGGCTATGTAGTGATCACTTTGAATTTGTATATTGCCTGTCGCACTTATTACCTGTCGAACTTAAGACCTGTCGCACTAACAATCTCTCAAACTTAAGACTGTTGGAAAAAAGCTAGGCAAATTGATTGAAATAACACGTAAAAATGTATGGTGTTTGACAGGAAAAGAACAGCTTCCAGTCTAACCAGATGCAGCTGATTACCAGTGTTTAACATGGAGCGACGACTGGCTGTCTGACCTCCACAACCCATTACTGGGTAACAAGATACCCCTTGGTAAGACTGGTTTACGTGTCATTTAAATAATCGTACTGGAATACGTGTCGTTGGTCTAGTGGTCGTAAGCGCTAGGTACTGTTGAGCATGAGGTCCTGGGTTCGATTCCTGGGTCGGGCAAAGTGTTATTGGGTTTTTCTATCTGAAATTTCTCAGTAGCAGCCCGGAGTCTGGATCTGTGCCCGATTGATGGCAATAGGCTCGCCCTTTATTACATGGGACTTAAACATAACTGGTGAAATGTGGGTGTACCTGCTACAGGGACACCTCTGCCCAACCCTTCGGAGAAACAAGGCGTGATGTTATGTTATGTTAAATAATCATTTAATCATTCAATTTAATGCCTTTAATGTAGTGCACTGAATTGTTATGATAAAGACGTACACCGTTTTCCTGCTGATGAATAGGTATAGAAGAAAAATATTGGTCAATGAATTACGCTTAGTAAACTGAAAACCAAGTTCAGCGGCAAGGTTATGTAGTGATCACTTTGAGTTGAACATTGCCTGTCGCACTAACAACCTGTCGAACTTAAAACCCGTCGATCCAACGACCTGTCGACCCAGAAACATGTCACACACTTGTTTGTCGAACTAATGACATACAATCGATCACTTTAGATCCAACGATTTTTATGGCGATAGCTTATAAACTGGTTAGTATCCTTGATATCATTAAAAAGACAGACATGCACCAGCAAAGTGTAATTAGCTTTGCCTGACACACCCTTTTTTTTTAGGTTGGAAATTATCAAATAACTTCTCCCACTTTGGGCGGAGCGGGAGGGCGTCAGACTCTTACTGACTAAAACCCACCCGTGTTCCTTCGGTTGCCCTGTTGCCGGGGGCCACGATGTCCCTATCGGTTTTCTTCGAACCCCCGGCAGGCATTGACCCTAGCGGACCCCGTCAGATCTGCTGACATCTCTTTGAGGCGCGCGTGGAACACAACGCGCCGTCGACCCGGGCTTAGTCCTTATCGGACGGCGAGCTACCTGCCTGACACACCCTTAAAGTCAAATTAACTGGATGTGGTTTTAGATGTATAATTTTAATTATCAAATGTACAGAGTATGACAATGATCCTCCTGTACAATCAATCATATCAGTATATCGATGGGTTTGATTCCAGCACGAAAGATAATCATTTTGGTATGTCCATGGTCTTAAGAAAAATTGTTGCACTTTTTTCATGCTGAAGAGAGATATAATAAAAACTACGGACTATTGGTCTGTAAAATGAACATACCCTCCATAGACTAATATTTATTGAGATACCCTCATGATTATTCAAAGTTACAGTAAAACTTTTAGGCCGTTAACTTTGCCCAGGAGTGCGATTTTATTAGTGCGAAATAAAAAGGAGTATACTTGCGTAACTACGTCATACTTATAACGGTACAGGGAACTTTAGGCGCATGGCCAAAATTGTAACTAACATTTTTGCCAAAATTGTAACTAAAAACTCAAACTCAAACTCAAACTCAAACTCAAACTCAAAGCATTTATTTCAAATAAACCAATTACAGGTACTTTTGAATTGTCAAGGGGTCGGTCAGTCAGAAAAATGAAGCTAGTTGCCCATTCCAAAGCGTAGTAGGTACCTATGGAGAAGAACGGGCAAGAAACTCCACGGACACTCTTTTAAATCAAAATATTGTTACAAAATATTGGTTACATCATTCGTGTTGAATTTATACATGTGAGAATAATGTAGAAAGACGTGCACGTTAAAAGCGTCCGTAATAAAAATATAATAACAATTCAAAAATTTAAATAAATTAAAATAAAATAAACCGTGGCAGCTAAGAGATGACCAGTCCCTACTGACGGCGCCCGTTCACGAACATGACGCATGGATCAGCACCATTTAGCTCAACCATTTTGAAGGGAACTTAATGATCCAACACACACGCCACCATCAGCGAGACATTTGAGTGAGCATGACATACTCTCAGCTGCCAGAGCACATTCAAGTCAATGAAAGACGTACCCAGTAAATGGTAGCTTTATGGAATGTACAACATGGTCACAGTGCTCACACATGTGATATGCAATTATACAATACAAAGAGATTGAATTTATACAAGGAAAAGATAGTTTTACAATCTTCAGCAGCTGCAACAATATTTTCGAATGCTAATCAATTAGTTTATGCGCCCTTGTGGAGCTGGACCAGCGCTGAGCCAAGCATTTTTATCAGCGATGTAATCCCCCAACTTATAATATGCTTGGCAGCATAGTGTGCGTTTTATACATGATTTAAATTTCGTTTCGTTCAGTTGGAGTATGTGGGAAGGTATTTTATTATAACTACAAAAAAATATTATAAAATTGTTGTCTGTCCGTCCGTATGTCATAGCCACTTTTTTCCGAATTGAAACTTTGTAAGTAGATGTATTTTGTGAACCGCATTAAGATTTTCACACAAAAATAGAAAAAAAAAACAAAAAAAAATTGGGGGTTCCCCATACTTAGAACTGAAACTTAATTTTTTTTTTTTCATCAGTCTCATACGTGTGGGGTATTTACGGATATGTCTTTAAAAATAATATTGAGGTTTCTAATATCATTTTTTCCTAAACTGAATAGTTTGCGCGAGAGACACTTCCAAAGTGGTAAAATGTGTGTGTGTCCCCTGTAACTTCTAAAATAATTGAATAATAAAACTAAAAAAAATATATGATGTACATTACTATGTAAACTTCCACCGAAAATTGGTTTGAACGAGATCTAGTTAGTAGTTTTTTTTATTACATCATAAACCGTAAACCGCAATTTACCTTTCATTCATGTTACTTGCTGCTACGGAACCCTTCATGGGCGAGTCCGACTCGCACGTGGTCGCTTTTTTTTTCTATACAATTTTTGTGACAATTTCACAAACAATTACTAACAATACCGCAATGTCATTCAGGCGCAAAAATATCCTTGTACTCATAGCACTGTTGAATGATGCTCATAAATTCCCGCTTGGATGAATTTTAGCAGACTCAGATTTATGTTGGTATTGCAGGTAATCGAGAGTGCCTATTTAACAACATATCAAAAAAACACATTTTTAACAAACAACTGTCCACATTAATAAATGAAAAGCGAAATGCAAAATGGCCGACAGTTTATACGACCAATAACTCGTTTATCAGGAGCGACCAGACCTCAGCATATTATATTATGACCCTATCTTGTAGTTAAAATGTTAAACCATTGCATATATATTCAGTTAAATATGGCAAGTATTCAATGTTGGTATTAAAATAATTAACCGGGCTGCAAAAGTCACAGTTAAGTTTAATATTCCGGGTATGTTAAGTAGGTACGGAATCCAAGAATAACATGATAAAACATCATGCCTTAATTCCTCGAAGGGTTAGGCTGAGGTGGACACCCACACAAGCCAAAAGCCCAAACCAACCAAGTAATGATGACAATCAAGCTTGCTTGTGACTGCTACATAGATCATGGTTCATCTCAATCAATACGACTGATTGAGACAAATCTCTAAAAACCCTAGTTTTTTCCTAAACTCTATGTACTACTTTTTCTTTTTTTTTTTGGGTGGGAAATTATCAAATAACTTCTCCCGCTCTGGGTTGAGCGGGAGGGCGTGTCAGACTCTTACTGACTAAAACCCACCCGTGTTCCTTCGGTTGCCCTGTTGCCGGGGGCCGCGATGTCCCTTTCGGCCCGTATTCACAGCCCCGGCAGGCATTGGCCCTAGCGGACCCCGTCAATTCTGCTGACATCTCTTTGAGGCGCGCGTGGAACACAATGCGCCGTCGACCCGGGCTTGGTCCTTATCGGACGGCGAGCTATCCATTGCTCACCGTCCGCAAGCCCGCGCCTACGGTGGCCGGAAATCGGCTCGCGATTCCCGCCCCGGGCGTCTCCTCCTGCGGCGGTTAGGGGCGTGAGGGCGCGAAATTTGCCTCTCCCTCACGCGTTCCGCCTCCTCCTTCGCGAGCATTACCTCTTCGCAGAAGGAGGTGACGGCCTGCCATTTCCTCTCGCTCCGTACCATGGCCTGAACCAAGGCCGGACGCGAGAGATCACTGCCGCCGATCGCCTCCATCGATGTACTACTTAAGGCTCGAGTAGGTAAAGACAAGAAAATTATTTATTAAGCAAATTAAGGAGCATATCATAGCATAATCAGCTTATAGTGTTGGGATCCAGGGCACAAGCCCCACCACGCGGGCCCAGTGCGGGTTGGGATGTCTCAATCTGCCTAGCCTTTTTCCAACTATGTTGAGGTTGGCTTCCAGTCTAACCGGATGCAGCTGAATACCAGTATTTTACATGGAGCGACTGCCTATCTGACCTCCACAACCCAGTAACTGGGTAATACGATACCCCTTGGTAAGACTGTTGTCAGACTTCTGATGACTCGTAACGACTGTCAAAGATCCACGAATGACAGCCGGGACCAACGGCTTAACGTGCTTTCCGAGCCACGGAGGAGTCTCGGTATGTTAAGATGGTCACCCAGCCATAGACCAACCCCGGCAAGCGTAGCTTAACCTGATAGATCGACCCATGCAGCTGTTATTACTTAGCTTTGAATTTTTGGTTCTGGGATATGCCCGTTTCCACACGATGTTTTTCTTCATCGTTTAAGGGGACGATAACCGACTTTTAATGATTTTATACTGAAGATGACGTCTAAACGAGTAGTGTTAGTGATTTGGAAAAAATATATGTTAAATTAGAGCATTTTCCTAATATTTTAATATAGGTATATTTTTGATTATGTTTATATTACATAGTGAAATTAATATGTAAACTTATGTCTAATGCGGATAAAAAACTGAGAATGACGCAAAATTTATCGAGCATATTTTTCTGAAAACTTCACCATTTTAAAGATAATTAAATTATTAATCTTTTAGTATACGTGATTTATTAAAATACCTTTTTTTTTACGTGTAATAAATTAATAATGCGTCTAATTTGGGACAGCGCTCCTTGATGGGCGAGTCCTACTGGCTGGACGTACGACGCGTTGTGTGAGCTCAGTACAGAACACGCAAGCTAACTATTTAAGGTCACTGTCATATATCTGCGTCTTAAGTGCAGTGGTGATGGAATTATTTACACAAAGTAAAGCAAATTGAGTACGAACTTATTGTCCGTTTGAAATCACAACAGTTATTCTCAGTTGCATGAAATGCACGCACTACACGCACAAATATTGCAAATTGAGCTTATTTACTTACACTGCAAATTGACAAAGGTTGTCCGTTTACTTAGGTAACAGTTTTCTTGACTTAACCTACTCTATGTTCTTACCTACTTTTCTAACTAAATACGTAATGCCCAAACAAAAGCGCACTGATGGATTTTCAACGCTGAGCTCAGTGCCGAGAGTTGAAAATCCAACGTGCAATAATATTTAGGGATTACATTCAGATTACATAAGCAGTTATTAACCGACTTCCAAAAAGGAGGAGGTTATATGTTCGTCGCGTATGTTTGTTTTTTTTTTATGTATGTCCACCGATTTCTCCGTCAATTGTGGATCGATTTTGAAAATTCTTTTTTTGTTTGAAAGGGTGTGCTCTGGAATTGGTCCCATATAAATTTTATTAACTTTGCTTGGATAGTTTTTGAGTTAGCTACAAAATACGTTTTTTTTTCCCACTTAGTATATAGATGATATGATAAGTTTCTGTCACTGGTAGCAGGTAGTGGTATTCGAATGTGTGTGGGGTAGGTACCACAACTAAAAAGTGAAAAATAAAAACTTTTTACAAATAAAAAAACAAGTTTTTTTTTTATTTAAATTTTTCCCTTGCAGCAAATCTATACTAATCTATTACTAATATATAAAGCTGAAGAGTTTGTTTGTTTGTTTGCTTGAAGGCGCTAATCTCAGGAACTACTGAAAATTATTTCAGTGTTAAATAGCCCATTTATCGAAGAAAGCTATAGGCTATATATCATCACGCTAAGACCAATAGGAGCCGAGCACCAATGAAGAATGTTTCAAAATCGGGGTTCTTTTTTTCCTTTCGAGAGGTTCCGCTGCGTGCGCTGCGTAAACGGTTAAAGTTTCGCAAAAATTATGTATGACAGAATTGTTCCCGTTTAAAAGTTCTAAAAAAGGCTGCGACAGCATGTCTATCTTTTAAGGTTGGCTTACTATAACCTTTTTTATGCTAACCAAAGTTGTTCTAAAATAATGCATTATTTGCGAAGGTGTTTTTATAAACATGATATTAATCCTTATCCAAATAAATACGCCCAAAGTAACTATTCCTCGCGGACGAAGTCGCGGGCAGAAGCTAGTAATTGTTATAAGTCTAAAATTAAAAGTAATCGCTAACGAATGTCAAACATATCCTGGCCATTTAGACAAATGGACAAACGCAATTATTTCAAATAACTTTTTAAGGCTTATTTTCAGGCAAATATTTAAATTTTATGTAAAACAAAGTACTACAATTATTTCTAATTAGGGTCATCACATTTTAGTACTAAAGCTCCATTAACTTAAGGTAGACCCTTGTAGAGATAGGTAAAAAAAATAACCTTGAAAAAGAATTTTAACAGAGTCGGAAATGAGAAATGGCTCTTTTAATTACTCATAAAGTTGGGTCTGCAGTTGGTGGGGCTCGTGAGCCGAGTGGGTCGATCGAAGGTTAAGCTACACTTGCTGCGGTCGGTGCATGGATGGGTGACCATCCATTACATATCGAGACCTCTCCGTGCCTCAGAAAGCACGTTAAGCCGTTGGTTCCGGCTGTCATTCGTAGATCTTTGAAAGTAATCACGGGTGATGAGAAGCCCAAAAAACCTAACAATTACCCAGTAACTGGGTTGTGGAGGTCAGATAGGCAGTCACTCAGGGCCGGATTTAGGGCAGAGCAACAAGGGCTCCGGCCCCGGGCCTCCACAAGAAAGGGGCCTCCACAATTTGTTTTATTTTACGTAAGAAAAAAATACATCCTTTGTGTCAATCAAAGAGAAAAAAGTTTACATTCACAAAGTTTCATCTCTTTCATTTTCTTTTAGGTTCTACGTCGTTGGTGATGAAATACGTTGAATTACTGTGGTCTCAAAAATCGAGTAAAATAGATTTTTCGATGTCAACGCCCAGCGTCAGTCTATCCATCGTGAAAAAGTAACTTTGAGTCTGATTTCCTAAAAAATGTATGATACGTTTTCTGACTTTTCTAGTACATACTCAAACTTCATCTGGTACGAAAGTATATCAGTAGTCATCCACCCTGCTTATAAATTATTGAAAACTGTGACTAAAAATTCGTCTTTTCCAAAAAAAATCGTGTCCTCCACTTGATTGCCCCAGGGCCTCGACGCCTTTAAATCCGGCCCTGCAGTCGCTCCATGTAAAATACTGGTATTCAGCTGCATCTGGTTAGTAAAGAAGCCAACCCCAACATGGTTGGGACAAGACTAGGTAGATTGATTGAAAGTTGGTTCTGCACTGCAAAAAATATTTTAGTACATCTAACATACTTAAATATTTTTACTTTTGCTATCGACTCGAAAAGAAGAAGAACAAGTATCAAGGAACTAAATAGGGGTGCTAGTGATGATTATTATGATAATTTTACCTATTATTTACTTATATTTATGTGGTTTATGAAACACAAAACATGCCTACAAAAAAGTAGCATCCATTAGAATGTGTGAAATATATAAAACGACATGTCAGTAGTCAAAGTGTCGCGTTTGTCACAGCGAATGCAAAGCACATTTGTTATTGTTATGCGCCCAAAGCTTTTATATGTATACTAGACGACAAATATCCCACATGTTATGTTACCTTTGAGAATATAAGATTAATATAATAAGATTAATCGTATACGGGGTGGCAGGGACATCGACGCGAAAACTGAAACCATGGATTCAGTACATGATTCTGAACCCCTCTGCGTTGAAATTTTTCATCGGTTATTAAAAAAAAAAACAGCTGTTCCAAACATTTTGACCGTGTAGGATTGCACTTTTCTAAGAAACAGCTGTTTTTTTTTTTTAAATAACCGACGAAAATTTTCAACACAGGAGGGTTCAGAATCATGTACTGAATCCATGGTTTCAGTTTTCGCGTCGATGTCCCTGACACCTTGTATACAATATACATTTATCAATTTAAATAATCAAGTAATCAAATACTCAATCATCATAGAACGGGAACGTTTCCAAACACTAAACTTTACTGTATAATTACATTATTTAAATTGCAGGTATACTTACATTTTCAGTTCGCACATTCCACTTTTCACAACACCAATAACTCGCATATTTATCTCATCTACTCGACGTCCGTATGTCACTGCAGGGATTCAGCAGAATATCAGCGTCAGGTATATTTGCCTGGCACATTGTATACTGAGCTGGGGGCCTTCCACCAGCTCATAAAGCAGTATTATTTTAATATTACTTCAGTGTGGGAAAGAGATGAAGCGCTACAGGACGTATAGCTCCATCTCTTTCTCCCATTGAAGTAATATTAAAATAATACTGCTTTATGAGCTGGTGGTAGGCCCCCTGGTCTCCCATTTGGTGCAACCTTGAGACGCACACCGCACTCTTTATGTTCATTGATCCATTATTTTACATTGTGTCATAGCCAATAGTGTCTTGTTTCTTCCTTGTATTTGCTTGTATATTGTCCGCTGCGGCTATTTCCTAATAGTTAATTAGTTATTATTTTATCGTGCTATTGTATGTTGTGCTGTCTTTTATGTGCACTAAATAAACGATTTATCTATCTATCTATCTTTGAAAAAGATCGTTTGGCATGGTAAAAATTTACTCGAAATAGAAAGAAAGAAAAAACTTTTTACAAAAAAAAAAACAACCGACTTCCAAAAAACACTACAAAGTGAAAAATAACTTTAATTTTGGAAGTCGGTGTCTTTGGTTTTGAATTTTCGTTTTTTGTCACCGACTTCCGAAATTAAAGTTATTTTTCACTTTGTAGTGTTTTTTGGAAGTCGGTTGTTTTTTTTTTTGTAAACAGTTTTTATTTTTCACTTTTTAACCTACCCCACACCACTACCTGGTATGTAAATAACAGTGTCAGGAACTTATCATATCATCCATATACTAAGTGGAAAAAAGTACGTATTATTACTAACTCAAAAACTATCAAAACAAAGTTAATAAAATATATAAGGGACCACCTCGCGCATACCCTTTCAAACAAAAAAAGAATTTTCAAAATCGGTCCACAATTGACGGAGAAATCGGTGAATACACATAAAAAAAAAAATTACAAACATACGCGACGAACATATACCTCCTCCTTTTTGGAAATCGGTTAAAAATAGGTTTAATTGTCAAATGTCTGTAGATCATTGGATTTGTCTCTTAGAAGATTCTCAGTAGCTACCCTGTGTTTTTATTTGGCCCGACTTATGGTAATTGGCTCGTTTTCTATTACGGAGCTAAACTTAACTGACAAAACGTGGGTATATAACGTGAACGTGTAACGTGTATTTTTATTATTTTATTTATCTTTTATACAACGTGTAACGTTAAATGCGCAAAACCTCAGACACCCCATCATCATCATCATCATCAGCCTATAAATGTTCCCACTGCTGGGACACAGGCCTCCTCTCTGTGAGAGGGAGTGGGCCGTAATCCACCACGCGGGCCCAGTGCGGGTTGGTAGATGTCACATGTCTTCGAATTTTCAGTTCTAGGACATGCCGGTTTCCTCACGATGTTTTCCTTCACCGTTTTGAGAGTAGTGGTGATGAAATAGCTTACACAAAGTAAAGCGCCTGTCTGGGTTATTTTTACTTTACTTTACTTTTACTTTACTTTTTCGGGAAAAAGTCGTTCGGCTTAGCTCGAATTGTGCGAAACCGACCCGAACATTATTCAGCGAGGACAGATGCCGAACGGAGTTTGCCGAGGACCTAACATTGTCTTAGATAAAGAGGTGTTTGAAACTGTGAACTCAGCAGTTTTTCTGGGCATAACAGTAGATGCCAAACTTCAGTATGTCCACACAATGCATAATGTAAGTTATTTTGCATACTATAGAATCATTTTTCTAACTTGAACAGACAGCTGTGCTGCTGGGGAGTTTGTTGCGCCACTTCTTCTTCCCAGCTAAAGGCACTAGGAAGTGGTGAAGGGTGGGCGTTTTTGGGGGACTGTCTTATGTAA
The DNA here is from genome assembly GCA_963680765.1 of Agrochola lychnidis. NCBI lineage: Eukaryota > Metazoa > Arthropoda > Insecta > Lepidoptera > Noctuidae > Agrochola > Agrochola lychnidis. Next base: position 24,285,137 of record OY796855.1, read on the forward strand.
TTTTGACGTTTGAAAAGTGCTGATTCTCAGCCTAGTTTGAATAAATGACTTTTGAATTTGTTTTTTTTTAATTTGAATTTGATAGGCACGAACCGAATAAAAGACGAGTAAGTGTGGTAAGTGCTTCGGTTCGGCTTTTTTGTTCAACAAATACTTTCTCCACCCGAGCAAGTGTTTAGCATCCCAAAGGTTACGTTTTTTTTTTTGCACTTTTAAGCCCTTTTGTACTGGTAAGCACCTTTTGCTAATCAGGCTTTAATGTGTATCCTAGACTAAATACCTTCTCCTACGTGTGCTGCAAGACATTTATGTTGCATAATATAGGGTGTCAGGGACATCGACGTGAAAACTGAAAAATCAAAATATCAGGTTTTCCATACATTTTGACCGCGTAGGTATTGCACTTTTCTATGAAACAACTGATTTTTTTTTAATAACCGGTGAAAAATTTAAACGCAGGGGATTCAGAATCATGTACTGAATGGTTTTAGTTTTCGCCTCGATGTACCTGACACCCTGTATACTTGTAAAAGCACAGCGTTGGAAAATTGACCTTGTGAAGGCCGCAGAAATCCACTGAACGCGAGAAATATAGAAGTGGTCGATGTGGCGGTACTTGGGGGAGGCCTATGTCCAGCAGTGGACGTCTTTCGGCTGAAATGATGATGAGGATACACTAGTAAAGGGAAACATTACACGAAAGGGATTTTGTGGTCCTTAAACACACTTTACTACGAGAACATACCCGAAAACGAAGGTCACTGAATAACTCCAGCTCGAAATAACGCTAACCCAAATCACCCTATCCCTAATTAACGCTATCCGTTATAAAAATGTGGGTAGGTCCACTTTAGGTTGAACTCACACACTGACTCATTAGTATCACTTGTAATTTTTTTGGGAATATCGTATTGGTACCTACTTTTACAATGCTTGTAAATATATGAACACCATGTCTCCATTACATAATATTTTTTTCTGTCATTACTTCATTTTAAATTATTTTTACCTATTGTGGTATAGCAATCTTATTCCAGGTGCATCGTCTTCACATATAATTAACTAGCTGACCCTTTTTTTTTTTTTTTTTTTTGGGTGGGAAATCATCAAATAACTTCTCCCGCTCTGGGCGGAGCGGGAGGGCGTGTCAGACTCTTACTGACTAAAACCCACCCGTGTTCCTTCAGTTGCCGTGTTGCCAGGGGGCCACGATTTCCCTATCGGTTTTCTTCGAACCCCCGGCAGGCATTGGCCCTAGCGGACCCCGTCAATTCTGCTGACATCTCTTTGAGGCGCGCGTGGAACACAACGCGCCGTCGACCCGGGCTTGGTCCTTATCGGACGGCGAGCTACCCATTGCTCACCGTCCGCAAGCCCGCGCCTACGGTGGCCGGAAATCCTCTCGTGACTCCCGACGCCCAGGGCGTCTCCTGCTGCGGCGGTTAGGGGCGCGAGGGCGCGAAATTTGCCTTTCCCTCACGCGCTCCGTCTCCTCCTTCGCGAGCATTACTGCTTCGCAGAACGAGGTGACGGCCTGCCATTTCCTCTCGCTCCGTAGCATGGCCCGAATCAGGGCCGGACGCGAGAGATCACCGCCGCCGATCGCTTCCTCGAGGACACGGCGATGCTCTGCCCAAGCCGGGCAGACCTCCACCGTATGCTCCACCGTGTCCTCCGGGCGATCCACACAGTGATGACACCCGGGCGTTTCCTCCCGCTTTATCCTGAACAGGTACCTCCCGAAACAGCCATGTCCGGTGAGCACCTGTGTCAGGCGGAAGGTGAGGACGCCGTGGCGCCTCTCTAGCCACTCCTCAAAGAGGGGTCTTATCGCCGCAATTGCGGCGTGCCCAGCGCTGGGTTGCGACAATCGCACTCTCCATTCCGCCATGAGATCCCGCCGGAGCTCCGTCCGCTGCGCCGCAACTTCTTGCGGCATCGGTGTTAAGCCCCGGCGTTTCGCCTCCTCGCGCCACTCCCAAATGTGCGCGAGGACCTTTGCCTCCAGATCCCATGGCGGTACTCCGGCAAGGAGGCTCGCCGCCTCGCAGGAGACCGTGCGGTATCCTCGGGCCAGCCGGATGGCCATGACCCTTTGGGACGCGTTAAGCCGGCGGGCTGGCTGCCGCCTCAATGAAGGCGCCCACACCGGCGCCCCGTAAAGGGCCATGGACCGCACGACCCCCGCGTAGAGCCTCCGGCAGGAGGCGTTTGGACCTCCCAGATTGGGCAGGAGCCGCCTCAAGGCAGCCCCGGCCCGGTCCAGTCTGGGAGCCAAACGAACTAGCTGACCCTGTAAACGTTGTTTTGCCATATAAATGTTTGGGGTGGATCATCTTTATCACTTCCTACCCTACCTACCCTACCTACCCTGCCTATCCTATCTTTCAAATTGGATCAAACTGCACACGGTGTGCAAATTTGATTAAAATCGGTTAAGTAGTTTAGGAGTCCATCACGGACAAACAACGTGACACGTAATTTATATATATTAAGAAGATTAATGTATACACAATATTGTAAAACATTTTAAAAGAGTAACGATGGAGTTTCTTGCCCATTCTTCTCCATACGAAAACTACCTTTTGGAAGGTGTGACTAGAATCAATTAAATCATCATCATCATCATCATTTCATCTATGTAATACATATGGAATGCAATAAAGAATTGAGTATTGAGTATTGAAATTTTTTGTAAATTTTGACGTTCAAAAGTGCCTTTTTGTGCCTAATTGAAATAAATTATTTGACTTTGACTTTGCTGTGGTTTTTGTTTATGGAACGTAAACACTGTTTGTTTTTCAAATGTATTATGTCAATCTATCAAGTGTTTTTCCAAGTATGTAGGGGTCGGCTTCCAATCTAACAGGATGCAGCTGAATGTCAGTATCTGACATGAAGAGACTGCTAACCTCCACAACCCAGTTACTGGGTAACACGATACCTCTTGGTAAGACTGATTGTCAGACTTTTGGGTTTATGACTCGAATGACAATCGGAACCAACGGCATATCGTGCTTTCCGGGGCACAGAGAGGTCTCGATATTTATTAAAGCTGGTCACCCATCCACGAACCGACCACGGCAAGCATACGTTCGCCTGCGATGCTTGTAGCAACGCTGTTGGTAATCCTAATAGGTGGGTACTTTTTACAGTCTTCAATAAACGTTAAAAAAAGATATACAATGTGGAGACAACAATCACTACATAGTATAAAACAAAGTCGCTTTCTCTGTCCCTATGTATGCTTAAATCTTTAAAACTACGCAACGGATGTTGATGTGTTTTTTTTAATAGATAGAGTGATTGAAGAGGAACGTTTATATGTATAATAACCCGGTAAATTGACAAAAAAAAAATATGATGAAAATTCACGTTCTCATACATTTTGTGTGGATCGGCTTTTTTGATATCTAGGTAATAGGTAGGGTAGGTAGGGTAGGTAGGGTGGGTAGGGTAGGTAGGGTAGGTAGGGTGGGTAGGGTGGGTAGGGTGGGTAGGTAGGGTAGTTAGGGTGGGGTGGGTATTAGGTAGGGTGGGTAGGATAGGTTTATTCTTTAGGTAGGTTAGAAATTTTTAAATCCTAAACATGCACATTCATTGACTGTTAGGCGGAACGAAGTTTGCAGGGTCAGCTAGTACAACAATAAATGAAAACACTGGCAATACTAATACATAAGAGTTTTTTGGAACCATCAAATGAATCCTAGCATCGAAATTAAAAAAGTGATTTTTTCAAACAAACTAAATAGTAGTGATGCGCCGACTGTGGGTTTTGCCAATCTTTGACTAGCTATAGTGACTAAATTATTGGATATATTTGATTTAATTTTCGTATGCGGACTAAGAACGTCATTAGATATAAGTACGTAATTTAACTTTATTGTAGAAATGTCGTCCCACCATACATATTTCACTTCCTTTTCAATATTACGCGCCCGCCGCAATAAGACCATACAACATTAACATTATCATGTGGTAGCATCTAAATCGCCACATGTGAACATCACACTGACGTCACGCGAAATCCTGCATCGTGCAATCAGAGTTTACCGCTCGAGTATGGCAGGGTGTTTGGCAGAACGCTGAACATACGAAAATGGTGGATAGATGGGGTCATCTGCTACTTACTCAGCCCTAATTTATTTGGCCTTGGCTCCATGGATATTTTTTTTTAATACAAGTTAAAATTAAGATTTAAGTATTTTTTACATCTTTCTGTAAGTTTGAGGACTCATAACTTTTTTTCTAGCTAACATCTGAATAAAGCAATAATTTTATAAGAATCTGCCAACATTAAAGATTTAAAAAAAATCAAAAATATTGCCTGTTTTACCCATTTTTAGTAAAAATTACACTTTAAAGTTAAGAAAGTGGTGAAACGAGAAGAAAGTAAAAAAAAATTTTTTTTTAGATATCCAGGGGGCCAGGGCCAAATAAATTAGGGCTGAGTAAGTAGCAGATGACCCCACCTATCCACCGTTTTCGTATGTTCAACGTTCTGCCAAACACCCTGTATATAAAAAAGAAAGAAAAATAGGTTTATTTGTCACAGAAACACATACTTATCACTTGCATACATAAAAGACAAGAGTAAACGAAAACAACAAAAAATTTTAAAAAAGTCGGTTGTTTTTTTTTTTGTAAAAAGAGTTTTTATTTTTCACTTTTTAGTTGTGGTATTTACCCCACACAAATTCGAATACCACTACCTGCTATGTAAATAACAGTAAGAGGAACTTAACATATCATCCACATACTATGTGGGAAAAAATACGCATTATTGAAGCTAACTCAAAAACTCCCCAAGCAAAGTTATTAAAAATTATATGGGACCACCTTTGAAGTATTACCTACCAAACGAAAAAAGAATCATTAAAATCTATTCACAAGTGGCCGAGATATCGCGTAAAAAAAAACAAAAAAAAAAACAATAAACAACATACGGTTGAATTGAGAACCTCCTCTTTTTGAAAGTCGGTTAAAAAGTACATACTTAATAAATCACGAGCATAAAATAGAAATTAGGCGGCAGCTGCACGACATGACTGTGAAGAAGACTTCCACTCAGCATAACTTCCCGACATCAATCGTCGGGCAGTTGCCCACTAGGCACGACACTCGTCTGGTCGGAGGATACTCTCTTTTCTACAGAGGATGAGTGAACTTTACACCCTGTTCCTCATACCTGTAATCACAAGGTAGTGGTTTCATTTTATAGGTCATACAAAAAACCATAAAAAGTTATATTTTTGGTATTTCAACCAAACATGATTACTTACGATACCGACGCCTTCGTAATCCAGGATTATCAGATTACATTCGGAATAAAATATTTCTTGTTAGAGCACATTACACATTGCCTAGGACTTAGGTCGGAATTACTCGGGAATATTATTTTTATGCCTACGAGAAAAACGGGTGCTTTTATCGTTGATTCTGAGAAAATAAGACTACTTTGTGGAACGGTAAAATGTTGGTACATAAGTTATGTAAAATCAGGAAAACAAATTTTTAAGCAAATGGAGATACGTTAATTTGCCGTGTTACATCCATTTCATACAACTATCAAACCATGACAGTTGTGATTTGAATATACGGACAATTTAAGTTGGTATTCAATTTGCTTAACAACACTTTCCTAACTTTATATAACTATAGTTGGAGGCACTTTAAGAACTTTTGCGAGTGATGATATTTAAGTACGTCAGGAAGTACGTCTAAGCTTATCGTATATTTTTTTATTTCTGTATATCACACCAAAAACTTAAAAGTTAAAATTGCCAGAGTTGCTCACCAAAAAATAGTTCATCGAAGGCTAATTGCAGTATTTAAGTACTTATCAATCAACAATACTATATACAGTGTTCAATAAAATAACTTAAAATAAAAAATAAAAATATGGGTATTTCCATTAGTATTTCCCAAAGATTTAAATCGTAGATTTGCCCTCACCGTACTAATTCGCGCGAAAAAGTGTCCATACTGAGAAGAGTGAGCTCGCACAATAAACCCCCCCGACCCTTGCTCGATAACGGGGTGCCAGCAGTTGTTGCAGCTGAGCACGTAGCTTTAAATTCCCCGACTAATAATCATGATCAAAACTTTGATCCAGCCCGTCCCATCCTTGATGTCCTCCCTCCGGTTGACGCCCTAAGCCGAGGTTCGTACCCCACAGGGGGTGCCCTTAGTTTTAATTAGTATAGTTGAATAACCCCTGGCTGGAGGTTTTAAGCGTAGTAGCTTAAGGCACCCACAGGAAAGCCCGGTTAAGTAGTCATGATCTTAGAGGTCAACTACGAGATGCCAAACATTAAAAAAAAAAATCGCACAATAAAATGGCGTTTTCATGACAATCAAGTCAAGTCTCTGCGACATTTTGTATATCAGGGGTGTCAAAACAAAACAGCGACCATCTTTTGACGCTAAATTTAGTACACTTTTCCTACATTATATGTTATTCAAATCTAAGAAAATTAATTGGCTCTGCTTGACAAAAAACATCAAAGATTAGAATGTGGTCCGAGTGCGTCACGTCGTTACAGTTTAAGACATTTATTTCTCAAAAACAGAATACAATTTTTCAGTTAGAATGAGAAACACTGGTTGTATACATATAAACGTTCTTTGGAACGAGTATCGGAACGGTTAGTATATAATGTTTGAAGTTAAAAGTAGGTACAATATTGTTAGTCACCAACTTATCATTATGTTAGTAAAATAAACTGTGCTAAAAGAGATCGAGTTTAGAAGATATTTTTTAATAGTAGTGTATGCAACTGTTGCATAAAAAGGGATATTAAAACATGAGTGTGTGTTTTAAAACCTCGCCTACGGCTCGGTTTATAGTATCACACGAATGTTTTAATACCTAGTTATGTGCAGTTTCATACACTACTTTATCTACTCTCAAATATTGGGATTGAAACAAATACTACATAAAAGATCAAAGTTAAAGATCAAGAATAAATTTAAAAATCCCACGAACTTCAGTAAGTACTACAAAACAAATGAATGTCGCCTGCACCAGCACATCACCGCACATGCGCTACAGCGGGTGCTGCTGTCCCCCGCTAAAAGTTGATGGAAACTCTTTGGTGATATTAACTTCTTGGATTAGCGTTGTATCGTAATACAAAAAAAAATTGTTTTATAGCATTATTTTGTTGGAGAAAAAGTGTTAAGTATTTCTATTTTTAAATTTCGGTATTCTTTATATAAAGTATGTCAATATAAACTTGTTTTGATGTTCATAATTCGAATATTACGCTATGAGAGTACATAAATATATTTTTGCTTAATGTAGGTAATCTGCAAAAAATATTGAGACTATGAGTCCATTATTACGTATCAAAACACAGTTTCTATCATAGTTGCTATTGAAAGTATAATTACTTTTTAATGTTTATTTTTTATTTAAAATAAGGTTAAATTTTGCGTAAAGGTTATGTTTTTTGTATTTTTTATGAATATAGTTTTTATTATAAATACCTAATATAATTTATGTAAATATTCTGAGTTATTATGAAATACTTAGACTAAGATAATTGAAAACAATTAATTAAGGGTGAAGCGTCAGGGTAGCCCGTGAAATTCAAATTTTCTTATGTTTTTTGCATTTTGCAGGTCAGTGTCATATGATTCGCGGCCGTAACAAATATGGCTCTACTCAAATAAAATCATTACAATTAATCAATCAATTAAATAAGTTAGCAAAGGTGTCAAATGTCATGATTTCATGAAATCATGACATTTGACACCTTTGCTAACTTATGGAGTTCTATTGCTGATTGTAATGATTATAATAAAATTATAGTTCTCTCTCTCTCTTTCTTTCTCTTTGAATTAGAAGAAGACAGTCGCAAGTATTAACACTTTTTAGCGTGACGATTTCTGAAAGTTTACAAGCCGCGTTAAAGAATTTCGTTCCAAAAATGCTGATCATGCTTTTTCCACTTTTGTAATATTCGATTCGAGCCTGTTAAGGCTTCAACGTCACCCTCGCAGAACTAAAAAAAATCGACCAACTGACATGCGTATCGTGTTCCGTTTTCAAATTGCTGGCCAAAGAGAAGCGACAAACGTACCTATACGCTATAAATTTTAGGAACAGATTTAATTTCAGTTCCAAATCAATTGAATGGAACTAATGGAACACTGTTGAATTATTATTAATTTTTTTCCGGCTACAACAAAAGGCAAAATAAAAAAAAATAATAATAATAATCCCCACCGCCGTATCTCTACGTTGACGTCGTGGTGGGGCTTGCGCGCTCCGAATTCTGGGTCTGTGCCGGTAGTTTATTTTGCCGGAACAGGTCTAGGATGAGGAGCCAGACCAAGAGAGATACAAAAACCCGCAGGGCAGCATGTGGCGAGCTGTTGGGCAGTAGCGACCCCACGGACCCTATCTCCCCGGAGAAATCTTGTTCCTCATCTCTGGCTTGCCTTAATTGGCCGGTTGGAGTGAGCACTGACGAGGAACAGAGCTCCCACCTCATTCTCGCCTTTATTGGCCGGCTTGAGTGGAGATTCGCAAGAGCAAACGTGCTCGGAGGAAGGAAGTATTTCAGTAAGTGCTCGTAGGGATCTTGACCATCTTCCGGGCTCTGGGATTGTTCTGAAAGCCGTGAATTACCTCTCCACTCCTCAAGCACCTCAAGACATGTTGCCCCCTTGTTGCTACGACACTTTGTGCTAGCGACCGTTTTTGGGGGCCCATTAATGAGTGTGCAAGTCACCCCCTGCCATTTTATCCGTGTGCATATAAAACATTGATCAGGCAGGGGCCATAGTCCTTCCATAGTTTCAGGTGATCAGTCCACTTTAGCCACCCAAACCCATAGTCCAATATCTTTGTTTCCTTAATTACAATAGTCCTACACCAACCGGGGGTTGTCCTTGGCTGCACTTGCATAGTACGAACAGGGATAATCGTCGGTTGGTACCTCATTTCATTAAAAACGTCTAAGGGGCCTCTGCGAGTTGGCTTCGGCCCCTCGTACGCCTTCCAAAGGTCCGAGAAATGTCAAAGACAATAATATTTAATAATATTTTTAAATATTTAGTTACGACGTAAGTACACGTTCAGTTGTACATACATAGTCTGTATTCTATTAATAAGAATATTTTATGGTTAAAGAAATTTATAATTCAATAAGAAATTAGAAGGATTTCACTTACTTGAAAACATTTATAGAACTTACAATATTTTTTCGTCTTTATTACGATGTTACAGGCCATTTAGTTTTTATTAACACACACATCCATATTATAATTTTATTCTTATGCACAGACGACTGACAACGACAGCTACGAACGCGTAGCATCATTCTGCTACGAACGTAGCAGGCGCACGTAGAGATGTTAGCTACGCCGTAGCATCTCTGCATAGGCGATATTTATTGCGCGTACCTACAGTTTCATTCAATTTTACTTTTTGCCTCTCTGTAAAAAGAAATCACACGTTTTAGATAATGCTTTAATCATAGGTAAGTTCAATAAATCAAGCTTTATTCGTGAACACAGGTATTACATTAAAGGTCTTATGTATACATTTTAGTCGAGCTTTATGTCCTACCAATCAAATTGGTGTACAAATATATTAGTTTTTAGCAATAAGCCTGAATTTACACAATGCAAAGTCACGTTCGAGTAAATAATGTCAATTAAATGTATTATTAATAAATAATTACATAATTAATCAATTATAATTTATTTTTACATGCATGTCAATGGTAATAGCAGTTTATAAAACTGTTGCATAATATGGGGTATTAAAACATAAGTGTGTGTTTAAAAACCGAGCCGTAGGCGAGGTTTTTAATAGTATCACACGAATGTTTTAATACCTAGGTATGTGCAGTTTCATACACTACTTTATCTACTCTCAAACATTGGGATTGAAACAAATACTAAATAAAAGATCAAAGTTAAAGATCAAGAATAAATTTAAAAATCCCACGAAATTCAGTAAGTACTACAAAACAAATGAATGTCGCCTGCACCAGCACATCCCCGCACATGCGCTACAGCGGGTGCTGCTGTCCCCCGCCAGAAATTGATGGAAACTCTTTGGTGATATTAACTTCTTGGATTAGCGCTGTATCGTAATAGAAAAAAAAATTGTTTTATAGTATTATTTTGTTAGAGTAAAAGTGTTATAATATGATTCTATTTTTAAATTTCGGTATTCTGTTTATGAAGTATGTCAATATAAACTCGTTTTGAAGTTCATAATTCGAATATTACGCTATGAGAGTAGATAAATTATATTAAAGGGCTAGTAATGTCATATTTCATCATAATTGTAAATAATGTCAATTAATTATAATGTATTATTAATAAATTATAATTTATTTTTACATGCATATTAATGGTTAATTACATTAAATTAAATGGCTGGTAATGTCATATTTGATCATTTAAAAATTCTTCGATAGAGTAAGTAATACGTCTTATCTATTAGAAATAAATACAATTTACTTTTGAATTTGCGGACATTATCTTCACTCCTTATACATTTTGGTAATTTATTATAGACCTTTGGAGCCATTACAAAAATACTGTTTCTGTATAGTGCAATACTAGATCCGACTGTTTGTTCAGATCGAATAAAATGTAGATTGCCATCGACAAGATATCATGAAAATAAAATGCCATGAAAAGTAATATCAAACAAAAAAAATACTGCACTATCGAATTGAGAAGCAGATAAGATTGAAAACATACAAAACTTCAATTTATATGAAAAATTAAGTTCAGGCAACTAAACTTGTGAGATCGGTTTACAAAAGGACTTGAGTTAAGTCAGTTATACGTAAGTTATTCTAAGTGAGGAATGCATTTTTAGATCTTCATGGAATAGAACCAAATATAAATGAGTATCGAATAACTATTTTCTTATTGCAGATTTATTTATTTTAATTCTATAGACACTCCTCGCTAAATAATAAAAGCCGCTCGGACCGATCTTCAAGGTTAAGCAACGCTTGCCGAGGTCGGTCCGTGGATGGATGACCATTCAATACATACCGAGACTCCTCCGTGCCTCGGAAAGCACGTTAAGCAGTAGGTCTCGGCTGTCATTTGTTGATCTTTGACAGTCATTACGGGTAGTCAAAAGTCCGAAAGTCTGACAATCAGTTTTACCAAGGGGTATCGTGTTATCCAGTAACCGGGTTAAGGAGCTCAGAAAGGCACTCGCTCCATGTAAAATTGTGGTATTCAGTATCCGGTTAGACTGGAAGCCGACCCCAATATACATAGTTGGAAAAACGCTAGGTAGATAATGAGGAAAACGCTGGGTAGAAAGAAACCTTTGATTTACTTCTAAAATATCAATTAAGTTAATATTACATACATACACAAACTCACGTCACCTGCTACGATCCTTACATAGTCCTTTTGCCTCGTTTGCCACCTGGCCTTTCTGAAGAACATCACCAATAAGGTCAGTATATGTCCTCCTAGGGCGTCCCCGCCCGGCCTTTCCCTTCACATCACCCTTGTAAATACATTTTGTTAGTCGCCTTTCATTCATCCTCTCAACAAGTTAATATTCTTTCATGATTTTGAGCTCATGAAAACTGTAGACATTGATTTCGACGTATTTCTATTTCGTCATACTCGTAGTAAATCATGAACGTGAGTCATGTGACTTTTATTTCATCGACATATATTCGTCACCAACACCGCAAAGGGGCGAACCTCAAATAAGAAAATTTTACAGGAGAGCCAAAAAACGTTTTTTTTTTCCCGATGACGCGCTTATTTTGATGATATTTAAAAAAAGTTTTAATTATTATTATTTTACAGTTTTAACACAGCTAACTATTTACATTAGGTACTAAATTAAAAGACTAACTAACTATCTGTATAAATAAAAATAATAAAAACAAAACGACACTTAGGCGTCGAAGTATTCGTCCGCATCGCTGTCATCCGGAAACGTGCCCAGAAGACTGGCAGCATTGCCACGTTGAATGGCAATACTAATTCTTTGGCCAAAGAACGAGCCAGCCCTCTGGTCACGTGAAGTGTCGACCAGTCGACGAGAAATTTCCTTAAAAAGGAGACGCGCACTCGGGCCCCATGATCCGAGCGTTTCGACCCCAAACGGCTCAAAACTGTAGTTACCAATAAGGTTACAGTATTTGCGACGCTTGAGGGTCTCAGCAGCCGCAGCAGCAGCGCCAGCACAGCCCGCTGTGCTAGGAGCATGAGATGGCGCAAGGGTGTCGACACAGGTTGCATCCCACACCAGAGGCCTACCCATCTTCCAAGGCAACAATGTCATCCCGTCTGGTCTCTTCCCATCGTCACGTACCAAGCCGTTTGGTTCTAATACCGCTGGTACGCCGGCGGTGACAAGGGCTCGACGAATAATGTCGTTGATGCTGGCGTGCCGTGCTATGCGACCTGCGCTCCTGCAGCAGGACAGGCCATGGTGCCCGAGACTGTCGACAGCTTCACCGCAATGACACCGATGCGGAGCAACACAAGGTGCACCCAAGCGGAGACACGTAGCGAGCCGAAACGATGAGTCATCCATCATAGTACCTATGGTGGATGACGGGAGCGCCTGAAGCCACAAGCCTGACTCCCATTCTCCCACAGCCAGCAGACGGGCGCGCTCAACAGTATTAGGTGACGTGTTTAACAGGGTGTTCCGTATAATACTGCAGAGCGGTACGTCCCATCGTCTCTGGGAAGAGGGGTTGTCGGGCAGATCCGTATTGGGACAAGCCATTTTCCAAGCGTTCAATGCTTCGGTCAGGCACGGTACCTCAAAATCGGCCAGTGAGGAAGATAAAATGTTCCTAGTTAATTCATTGGTACTGTGGACCGAGGAGAGGAACGCCGGTAAACTTATACTTGAAATTTTGCGGACGCCGAGACCGCCCAGGCGAATGGCGAATGTAGCTTGCTGCCACGCTCGGTCGTCCAGGGCCACATTTAGGATTGAAGTTAAAGTGTTTCTAATAATTTGGTCTACTTTTTCTAAAAGTTGTGGATGCATAGGTGGGAGGAACGGAGGCTATAAGTAAATTTTGGTCCAAAACAGCAGTATCGAATGAGTGTGAAGGCCGAATGGATATTAATTTTGAAAAGTCTTTCCGAGACATCGTTGAAATTTTGGATTTTCTCCTCAATGAACGTTGGAAAGGATTCATCAAAAATTGAAGACCCTAGGAGGTGAAGAGAGTTTCTTTCCGTAATTTTGATATTTGGTGCTGTACTATTAAATTTCGCTATGGTAGTCTGTCTGTCAGTCGTCTGGGGAAGATAAATTTCACATTTTGATAGGTTAAGTTCGAGGCCAATGGAACTGAATTTTTCTTTAAAAAAAGTTAAATCTTTTAAAACTGTGTCTACATCACCTCCTAGGGTTCCGTCATCCAAATACCATACGTTGAATTTAGAATTTAGTTGTCGAATAATTGGATTTATTGCCAAACTAAAAATGACTGGCACAAGAGGGTCACCCTGTTGACATCCGACGGCAGATTCCAAAAAGTTGTCTTTATAAAGTAATTTAGAGGGATGCCTGTAACATTGGTAGAGAAAACTGTAAATTTTGGGTATTTACTTACTATACTTTAAAAAAATATATATAATAATCAAAAAACACAAATGCGAATGTGTACTATGGAAACAGGACTACAAAATTAATACAAATGTAACAATTTACAATGCCAGGTTTTCCGAGGAAAAGCCGAGAAAAAATATACGCCTTTTCGTCGCGCCTCTTTATCACCAAGGCATACCGTCTATCTAATATTCTCTTAGAGTTACGTCTCGATGCATTATGATAATATGCGTTGTTTTAAATAAAAAACTATAATCAATACAATCAAAAATATTTATTCTAAGTTATTATAATGAGATAATAAACTTGTTGCGTTATTCATATTTTTAAAACACACTAAATTATAAGTTCTAATTCTTCGTCACTAAACCTGTGTATTATGTATGATTAACATCAAATAAAAACATTTTTTTATTCAAAACACTGTTTCATATAAATCGTTAATATAGACAAAGGTAACAAAACAAATACAATCAATAAACAATATTTCTCTCTCTATCTATCCATAATCAGAAATCAAAACAAAAATAAAACAATGAGTTATTTTGATCAGAAAGACAGTAAGTCATATTACTTTGATCAGAAGGACAGTTGGTAATATTACTATCGTCATTCATCTGAATTTCTATTTCAGTTTCAGGTGATTTTTTATGGTCACTTTTGGTAATATAACTATTGTCGTTCGTCTGAATTTCCATTTCAACTTCAGGTGCTTTTTTTTTATTGTAACTTCTAATATTGAGCAAATGAGCATAGAAATAGGAACATTATCCTCAGAGCATTCTGACCCATGTCGCCGCTATAAGGCGAACTTCGAGTTTCGTCTTTTCGTTAAATTTCCCTACAACTGATTTTGAGATACGCCGACAATCTTTTTTCGTTTCTATTAGTCTTAGAGCTTCGCCCTTTTGTGACGACATAGAGCTCGACAAATGGAGCATTTTTGTATACTAAACTCATTTTTGACCGTTTGTATGAGGTTCGCCCCTTTGCAGTGTTGGCGACGAGTTTTAAATTGCAATAAGAAATGAAAAATAGGTTTATTTCATACATACACATACGACTTCTTCCCATAGGGGTAGGCAGAAACTATAGAAAGCACCTGCTACAACCCTAACATACTCCTTTTGCTTCGACTACGTTCATAAGTCGGTAATACACGAACGCCGGTTGCGAGTACCACGCACATTCACACACAAGTACAACACACATTTCTCGGACAAACTTCTGCAGTTTGGTAGGAACAACTTTGAGAGGGAGGCTAACAGAAAAATTCAGCTGGGCTGAGCAGCGTTTGGGAAACTTCGTCGAGTCTTCTCGTCGCGTATTCCCAGGGCTGGCCCGTTCATATAGGCGAACTAGGCGACGGCCTAGGGCGCTCGTATTAGGGGGGCGGCAATCAGCGGCATCGAAATAAAAAAATTATACACTACATTTATTTTTTATTTGACTACAACTTGAAAATACTCTCAATTTTTTACCCATTTTTCTACCAAAATGCGCTCATAGACATTTACGAAAGCATCGGTACGGTTCATCTGGAAATCAAAAGCGAGTTGAGGCCAATCCATTGCTAAAAAAATCGAGACTTCAAATGTATCTATCTATTGCTTCTTTTTTTGTATGGTATAATATTTTGTTCAAAATTAATTTGACTATTATAGTTTGACCGCGATCGCTGTACCGATCGCACCTAAAAGATATTTCTCGACGGCATGGGAAGCGAAGTCAGAGGTCCATGGGCGGCTTTAAAACCATGACACTAGATTGGTCACTAACCACACCAAAAAGAAAGAAAGAAATATTGTTTTATTTTGTCACAAATTTTCTTAAAAGGGCGCTGTTCCAGCCTTTCGCCTAGGGTGTCAGGTATTCTCGGGCCGGCGCTGCGTATTCCATAGAGCCAAAAAACGAAGGCCTTCAATCAGTACGTCCTGCCTGTTATGACTTACGGAGCCGAAACGTGGACACTCACGGTACGACTGGTCCGTAAATTTAAGGTTGCTCAGCGAGCCATGAAGCGGGCTATGCTTGGAGTCTCTCTGAGGGATCGAATCCGGAACGAGGTGATCCGGCAAAGAACCAAAGTTATCGACATAGCTCACAGAATAAGCAAACTGAAGTGGCAGTGGGCCGGCCATATCAGCCGTAGAACCGATGACCGTTGGGGTACACGTGTTTTTGAGTGGAGACCGCGAATTGACAAACGTAAGGTAGGACGCCCTTAGGCTAGGTGGAGTGACGATCTTCGCAGGGTGGCTGGTAGCAGCTGGATGAGAGTTGTCAAGAATCGAGCTGAAAGTGGCGTGCAATTGGAGAGGCCTATGTCCATCAGTGGACTGCTATAGGCTGATGATGATGATGATGATGACACACTTCATACATTCATCATTTCATTTCATTTCTATCACTTATTTCTGTTCTAGCCTTTCGTACCTTTTTGAAAATAGTGAAGACCGGCCGAAACAAAGTCAAGTATCTACAAAACTTATGTAATAAGTATAGCAACTTTTTTATAAAAGTAGATCTAAAGCTACAAAAAACTGAGTCCCTACAACACGAATACTTTTTAAAAGGTACTCAGAAAATATTTTTCTCTTTAATAATAATTAATTAGCATTTAATAATAAAAGTTGTGGCTGCGGAAGACGTACAATGAACACTCAGCAATTAGGCGCCGCCTTCGAATCAAATAGAAATAAAAAAATAAAAATTAAAGTCGAGTTCTAACTTTGTTCAGAAACTTCACTTTTAATTAGTTTTTCACTTTTTTCATTTGTCAGGCTTTTTGGTGTGTAGGTATTATTTTATCCATTCATCAAGACATGAGTAGCTATTTGGGTTCCAAGTTTAGAATTTTTATTACTTTCAGATCGCTAAAGATCATCAGACATGAATTTCAGTGTGGCGACTGTGTAAATCCCAGGCTGATTGTTACCTATGCATAATCAGCCTATAATGTTCCCACTTCTGGGACATAGGCCTCCTCTCAGTGAGAGGGAGTGGGCTGCAATCCACCATGTGGGCTCATGTGCAGTGCGGGTTGGTGGATGTTACAAGTCTTCAATTTTTATGTTCTAGGACAAGTCAGTTTCCTCACGATGTTTTTAGTCATTGTTTTGAGAGCAGTGGTGATGAAACAATTTACACAAAGTAAAGTGCCTGTCTGGGTTCAAATCTACGACCTACAATTCGTATGACGTGGCCGTTTCTACTGGGCCACCACTGCTCACTGCTCATTGTTACCTATACATACATCACTACATAGTATAAAACAAAGTCGCTTTCTCTGTCCCTATATCCCTATGTATGTTTAAATCTTTAAAACTACGCAACGAATTTTGATGCGGTTTTTTTTAATAGATAGAGTGATTGAAGAGGAAGGTTTATATGTATAATAACCCGGTTTATAACCGTGCGAAGCCGGGGCGGGTCGCTAGTATGATATTTTGTAAACGAAAACTGTTGGTTAACCTTTATTTATTCATAAATTACAAGCAGTAGCCGTACCTATTAAGTATGATTATTATATAGAGAGAAAGTATATTTATTTCCGCCCAGAAATGACAAAAAATGGTAAGGAAAACATGCACCACATCCGCGCAAAACGGCCATCGCTCAGCATAAAGCTGTGACTCCCTTGGGATGAAATCTCCAACAATGATCAAAATGCCAGGAATTAATTTTCGTCCAATGACATAATGCTCGAAACAGAGCCACAGCGTTGGTTTTCAGCAACAGCCGGCGTCGACGTGATGATATACCTGTATAATAGACATATATTTTTTAAAAAACGTGTGGCACTCGGGGACTGCCGCGGTAAAGCTATTGCATAGCATTTGTAACCTCCATGACAACATCACGTTGTCATGGGAACCGTCATTACATGGTAAGCGGAGTGGGGGTTGTTAGGTTTCATTTTCGTTACGTTACGGAATTTCTTGATTCGGTCGCCGCGCTCAAAGCCCGCGATAAAAGCTATGCAATAGCTTAAAAAAATCTGTCCGATGCGAAAGGCTCATAGGTAGGTATTGCAATAACATTACCTAAAAGTAATACAAAATCTTATTATTTCAAAATAAAAAAGTTATTGCTATTTAAAAGTCACATTTTTAGGACCAAAAATGCCCCAAATCCATTAAAAATTACCAAATTTTCAACAGGGGTCATAAGTTATGATGACTTGTAGACACCCGCTAAATGACGGCCGCCCGCACCCCGTGTCATAACCCGGTAAAATTCCCCATTGACAAAAAAGTGAAAAAAAAAATCTAACTTTTTCTTGAAAATTACCAGATAAATAGACTCTAAGTACGATACCTAACAACATCCTCAGAGTTTTTTTACATGTTGTATATTATGAACAACAACATATCCAAGCTGCATGAATTATTATGCGATGAAAATAGAATGGACAAACTGGCAACCGGCTAAACAGCTAAATACCCAGCCTGCAGGCACATTTCGCCGAGAAAACTAGCTCTTCACATAACATAACATCACGCCTATAATACCCGAAGGATTACGCAGAGATGCAGGTACCTACAGTACCTACCAACACCCACAATTCGCCAGTTATGTTTAAGTCCCATATAATAGGGGGCGAGCTTATTACCATCAACCGGGCACAAATCCAGACTCCACGTGAAATTCCTGACGGTAATACCCAATAACACTTTAGCCGACCTGGGAACCAAACCCGTCCTCATGCTCAGCAGTAGCGGTAGTGACCACTAGACCCTCGAGGCAGTCGCTACCAACTTGCCTTTCAGTCCTTTGTAAAGGGGCACCTGTCCGACCGCCAGCGATTAACATTAAGCGAGTAGATCTAGTATTCAAGGCAATATGACACGTAAATTTTATCGGAGAGGCAACCGGATGGTGAGTGGTTATCTGGGTATTGAAGTGATACCGAACCCCCACCGTACCGTCCGAATGGACCCCAAATGGACGGGGCGGAGATATGGGGGATGGAAGCCTAACATCTTTTTTTGACATGACATTCAAAATTTAAGCTCTATAATGTGCAAGGAATTTATGTGTATTAATGCCATCTGGTTGCCACCCCTCAACATCGTTATAATTAAAATAATGTACATAATTCTTGAAAGTCCTTCATTTTTAATTCTTTTTACCTATTGTGGTATAGTAATTTTATTCTAGGTGCATCGTCTTCACATATAATAATTATTTAACTAATGTACGTACCTATACAAACAATTGTAAAACTTTTTAAAGGAGTAACAGTGGAGTTTCTTGCCCATTGTTCTCCATACGAAAACTACCTTTTGGAAGGGGCGACTAGAATCAATTTTATTATTTTGTAAATTTTGACGTTCAAAAGTGCCATACATGGGCCTATTTGAAATAAATGATTTGACTTTGACTTTGATCGAATCTAGTTCTAATGAAAACATTGTGCAGCAGTATGACCAGTTAGCGATCAATTACTAATACAATTATTAATATATGCATCTCTCTCGATCGCTGACTGTTCACACCGCCGGCGAGGACTCGCTCCACTAGTTTGTTGCTGAGCGACAAGAGCTATCAAAGATAATACTCGCTCTGCGATACTTGCTCAGCGATGCTTGCTTGCTTGATAGTCGCTTCCTCGTCGGAGGTAGGATAGGTGCCACATAGCTCTTCAGCCTTTTGTAAAAGAGGGGGGCGTATCCGACCCAATTTCGGACGAAGGCATGCGGTTCCTAACCGGACCGTTTCTAACAAGCTGTTGCCTTAACTACCTAGTGTGTCAAAAGGACCAAGTACTTAATTAGAGAATGTAGATTTAAATAGACTGTTAGCGAAGAATTGTTCGGAGGTTTACTGCCCGTTTGACTTTGAGAAAAACATGATTAAGGCGGAGTTGGATAGTTAGTAGGGTTTAATACACGAATCTGGTATTGTAAAAGAAGAATATTTTATTTTTTAATAGCACAGGGATCGGTGTATACCTAAATCTGAGTTCATGAGTAGGTAGATCATCGCAAGTATCGTAGGTAGGTACTTACAGTCTGCTTGGTTAGTGTAACTTTTTTTATTACAAAAACCTGTAAGTCTGTTTTGTTTATTATGTAAAATGAGGGAAATTACATGATAAGCAAATTGACTATGTATTAACTGTCCAAACATTCAATTCACAACTTAAACTAAGTATAATTTTTTGTCAGTTGTATGAAACTGCACATAATTATCGTTGTTCGTCATTGATTCTGGAATTTATAACTAATTTACTTAGTTTGAATTTCCACGCATTATTTGAGAAAACTACTATACAAGCCTTGGCCACAACCAGGCATTGATGGACTCATGATGGCCCACATTTTCAATGCCCTTTTTGCAGGCCGTGGCAGTAATATACAATTTTTATTTCTTATTTTCTTTCAACTTCAACTTTTTTAAATACTTCATGTTTACGTAAAATATAGCGAACAGTTCTGCCTAATAAAAAGGACTAAGTCAAAGTGCAACTTGCAAGAGATAGTGCAAGTAAAAAGAACAAGAATTAGTTCAGGTAGCTGTTACTAATTGTGTTAGTTAGTCCCGGACGGGACTGCGAGTAAATTGCAGGCAATACTAACATTGTACGACTATTAATTTTATTACTGTTTTTATTTTACTTCTGAGTTAGTTGAATTGGTTGTGCTTGTGTTCTGGTTGTGCTCTGTCAACGCCATGCACACGGTACACGGAAGCGTGCGTCTGCGTAGCTGTACTGCAGGAAATGGGACGTTGTGACATAGTAGTTAATATTAGTGTGCTACAGTGGAAACGTAGACTACGTTTCCACTGCAGTACACACTATCTTCTTCTATCTTGTATTCGTGCGTAGCGTGTTCGTGGGTTGCAGTCGACTTTACCACATACATTTTCTTGCAAAGCGAAGATTGACACACGTGCGTAGCCTCTCCATGCGTAGCGGTGGAGCTCCGCCTTTAGAGTAATTGTGAGTAGGTATAAGCATAAGTGCTTGTATATAATAAGGCAAACACCGGTTGTATGGTATACAGCGACGGGCGCCGTGTCTATCAACTTCCATAGTGATCCATACAACACTGACGACCGTGCCTACACACTGCGAATCAACCGTAGTTTTTCACGGCAAAAAAACGTGTGTGTATTGTTTGTTAAGTAAACAATTTAATGTCTTTGTGTGTGTACGAGTCTGAGGCTGCCTGTCCTCTGGAGCGGAAGGAGGTAGCGGAGCGGAGAAATGTGCCAATATTAACATATAGGAGCGGAGCTCTGAAGCGGAGTTTAGATTCTATTGGAACAGGCAGCCTAACAGTTTTTTTTTCTTCTATAATTATATCAATGGTACGAATTTTGATGAATGCTGGCGTAATGTCCATCCGTGTGACGGAATACTGGACTAACAATGATCCGTAGTATTTTCCCAAATCAGACGCCGCCCGCAAATTATGCAAGGCAACGTTCAAAGCAACATTTCTTACAAAATATAATATATTTTCACGTGTTTTCGCAGATCTATTATAAATTATAACAGCGAATACATTTTCACGCCGCCCCCTTAACATCTTGCCAAATATTTTTGATATTCGGATAGCTCATGACTGCCATAAAGAATATGAATAAAAAATTAAAATAAATCAGCGAAATTTCGCGGGTATTCTGGTATAATTGATTTTTACCGCTCACAATCAGTAGTTCATAAAACTCAATTAATGAAATTAGTGGGGCTAACTTAACGGTACAGCAGCAGGGTGTGGATGTAGAGCTGTAGCGCAGACTATGTCCCACCTATCCTGCCTTCTGTGCCCCAAAAATGCAGCCATAGCGACCTCTGCGCTGCGACCGATGGACGATGCCGCAAAAGTGGCAAAGTTTGAGCCAGCAAAATTTAAGGCTAAGCGTATGCTGAGAGGCAGGAGACGCAGATCCACGCAGCGCAGGGCAGAGCAGATTTTGCAATGCATAAACGTACTGAGAGCTGCGTACGCTGTGGCGCAGGCACGTGCGACGCAGACATGTCTGCCCTGCTCTGCGTCTCGTTGTAGTGCCGAGACAGATTTCTGTGCGACGCGTGCATGTTACAACAAAATACCTTGTGACATATTGCAATTAAATGAAAGAAAATTTAAAACTCATATAAAAAGTACACTTTGTACACAAGCATATTACAAATTAGAGGATTATATCCAAGATAAGAGTGCTTGGAAATATGCTGGTCCTGCTCCATAGGACAATTTAGAATCAAGACAAAATCAAACTGGTTGCTAATTTAATTGTAAAATTTATTACTTTGTGTTTTATGACATTGATTTTAAATTCTGTGATTACTTCCTCACCCACTGACTTATTAATTGTAAAATTTTAGGAAAATCGTCTACTTTTACTATGTTTGTAAATATGTGAGAACCATGTATCTATCACAAATTAAATTATCTATCGTTGCTTCATTTTTAATTCTTTTTACCTATTGTGGTATAGTTATTTTATTCTAGGTGCATCGTCTTCACATATAATAATTATTTAAAAAATGTACGTACATATACAAACAATTGTAAAACATTTTAAAAGAGTAACGGTGGAGTTTCTTGACCATTCTTCTCCATACGAAAACTACCTTTTGGAAGGGGCGACTAGAATCAATTTTATTATTTTGTAATTTTTGACGTTCAAAAGTGTCATACATGAGCCTATTTGAAATAAATGATTTGACTTTGACTTTGGTCATCACGTATTTTTTTACTACTGATTCATAATTTTGTTGCAATTGTCTATTGTTTGTACTAGCTAGGACGCGAATGTGTCAGTGTAGCGTCGCAGCATACGCTCGCGGCCCATGTCTGCCTCGCCTGCCCTACCCTGCAAAATCTGTACTAGGCTGAGCTGCGTCACCTGCATCTCAGCATACGCTTATCCTAACACACTACCGTATCATCGACACGACGAAGAAGAAGAACGAATGAAACCAAACCAACAATTTATCATTTCTTTATTAGTGAAAAACATTAACAGAACATAACAATACATTATATGTTAATTTACAATAACAACCAACTACAACTAACAATCGTAACTACGTTACGGAAAAGATTAAAAGATAACATAGTTCCTTCTATGTTAATTGTAAAACGACTTTACTGTAGTTCTATGTTCTTAATGTCCCTCGGCAAACCTCGTGTTTCGTCAGTCGTCGGATTTCTATCAGTTGCCCTTTGCACTTGGTGCAGACCGGACGCTCTCAATCGACTTGGAAGTATACAGAGTTGTTAATACTCTTTTAACTTGATTTATTTTAAAAATGGTAGGAAAGTGACTAAAGTTGCAGGCACGACAGATAGGAAAATAGTTTTACAGCTCTATATAGTTCACACGAAAATCAAAACAAAACAACAATAAAGTACTTAGTTATGAATTCAAATTATTATACAAGATAAATCGAATAATTGATGGACATAGAAATTAGGATTCGTTTGTATTCGGAAATGCGTTGATTCCCGAGGGACATTAAAAAAATAGAAATACAGTAAAAGATCGCGTAATTGCGTATTCGCGCGACAGTGCCTTTCGGTTAGGACATAGGGTGTGAAAAAGCCTAATAATCAAGTGCACAAAACAGCGCAACGCCTCTCTTGATCCAATGCAGTGGCGGCTTGTGTGTGGGCAACTCGATGGTCATCACATAGTTGGTGGAGTGGCCCGTGGTGGACAGTGTTCCCGCCCGGACCAACGTCTTGTACGTAGGACACTCGTACGCACCCTGCGGAAGTTTGTGGTTTTGTTCCGGCTTCATGTATATGATCGCCATTTCTGTTGGAGAAATAATGTTGGTTATATTAAAAAGATATGGGCAAATTTGGATTTTAGCAAAAACTTGTGAGTAGGTAAGTACCAAAATTTACCTTAATTTTCCACTTTTTATTTTTAGGAATTTTCCCTTTACTTGTGCTGTAAAACCTTGCTTTTAACAAAAATTTACAATTCTAGGTCAACCGGAAGTACCCTATAGGTTTTGGGTTGAAAACCTATATAATGGTAGTTCCCGTCGACCTAGAATCACGAAATTTGGCAAAAAGCAAGGTTCTACAGCACAAATGAAGGGAAAATTCAGAAATTCTTCGGAGATATGAATCGCTGGGATATTCTTATTAGTTTCAAAAAACTTTTTACAAAATTAAACAATCGACTTCCAAAAAACACTACAAAGTGAAAAATAACTTTAATTTCGGAAGTCGCTGTCTTTGGATTTGAATTTTCGTTTTTGTCACCGACTTATAAGTTATAAGTTATTTTTTGGAAGCCGGTTGTTTTTTTTTTTTTGTTTGTAAAAAGTTTTTATTTTTAACTTTTTAGTGGGTTGATTTGTAATTTATCTAAGTTACAATAGCCTTATGTCAACTGCTCATCAAAAATACTCAAATCGCTATAGATGTGCCTATAATATTTGAAGAGTTCCCTCGATTTCTCCAAGATCCCAGGCAATAGCAGGTAGTGGTTTTCGAATTTGTGTGGGCTACCCCACACAAATTCGAAAATCACTACCTGCTATGTAAATAATAATGACAGGAACTTATCATATCGTCCACATACAAAGTGGGAAAAAGTACGTATTATTGAAGCTAACTCAAAAACTATCGAAGCCAAGTTAATAAAATTTACATGGGACCACCTTGAAAGTATACCCTTTCAAACAAAAAAAGAATTTTCAAAATCGGTCCACAATTGACGGGGAAATTGGTGAACATACGTAAAAAAAAAATAAAAAAAAAAACAAACAAACATACGCGACGAACAGCTTCCTTTTTGGAAGTCGGTTAAAAAATTAGCGAATTTTATTAACAAGGAGGTCGTAATTTTTACAATTTTCTACAGGTTTCAAATGTTCATTCGTTTCTTTTTTGGTTTTTTCGATTTAATTTCAGTCCCTAGGCATTGGTTGCCTAACTGAACACTACTATGATGTGGTTTAGGTTTAAATAAAATTTAAAAAATCGGCAAACTTTTTGCTATCTCATGAGTCATGTTATTTTCCCTAACTAGGAATGTGCAGTAGGGTGGAGCGAATTTTTTTATTTTTAAATTATGTTTTTCCTGTATGACCAATCGTTGACCTGGGTAGTAAGATATATGTATGCAAAAAATCAGCCTGCTAAGTCAACATCTTCAGGTGGCGCACCATGTTTCAAAATTTCAATTTAATAGCTAAAACTCGAAGTACAAATATTAGGTACTAACAATGAAAGATGAATGTTTTATAATTTTTATTGAAGATATTGAGTGAATAATACACATTTTAACAAAATACACTTGTATGAAGAGCATTCAGGGTCTTCTTCAGGAGACGTTGGTCTTTGTTTTTGAAGGAAATATTGCGATTTTGTATCAAAAACTGGTAAGTCTTGCCCAGCTTTTATTCTTTATCTTATGAACCCATCTCTTGCCAACGGATAAAGAAGCTTCTGTTACAAGCTTAACACATCGCTCTACAGCCTGGGTGTGACAAGGGAACTTCTGGAAATACAGTAAATTGTCTCCAGATGATATCATCTCTTTGATTTGGCCGTCACTATATTCATTGTCATTCATTGGTGGCTCGGTAAATTATTCTTTTGAGTCTATTAAATCGTAATAGTGTGACGCCTCAATCTGAAGTTCAGGATGCTGAAATTGACGCACTTTCTTGTATTTGGTATGTACCCTAGCCTTCAAAATTCTTCGAAAAGCCAACTCTGTTATTTCTGGTGCATCGTCTTGTAACAAAACATTTTCTGGATGCAAAAAAAAAGAATTGTGTTGAATAGTTTTTAAGACAATTGTTTTCAGATCGTCTCTCAAGTACAAACACCTTTTTACCATATTAAATACAGTCAAAACCGATTATAAAGACTTCGTTTTAAACGACGTTCTGGTTTTAACGACGAAATTTTGAGGACCCAGCATTTCTGTTTACATAACATAGTGTTTGGTTATAACGACTCGGCTATAACAATCGTAATCAGACGTTTCCTTCGTTAATAACGGTTTTGACTGTACCTATATGGATTGGGCCATCTTTACAAGAAGGTTTACGCGTAACCAGGTTTATGCGTAAACTTTCATAATAAAAATTGCTAATTCATTCGGTTTGAAGATGTATCCCATATACAAATGCAGAATTATGTTTGCGCAAGTTTACCATCTGGAATGAGCTAGCTTTCCTGGATCTTTTTCAGCTTAGTTAGGCTAGACACTTACAAAACATAGATATTAAACGAACTTTTGTCAAATTGGCTTGAATTGAAGCTTTACAGTGAAAAATCTGATCGAAATTATGGGTAAACAGCAACTATTCATGTAGTAGTAAGCTATTATGAACGCAATAACAACACATAATGACAGTGAAAATAGTTAAAACACTTCTTAATAGCGGGTAGAAATATGTAGTATAACCTGACTTTTTTTGTTTATTTAACCTCTATGCGCCACCTGAAGATGAAGTCCTACGCTCTTGATATTTTGTATTCTTAATTCTAAGCTATAGGATCAAGTATGAATGATACAGGAGATAAGAAACAAATAAAAAATATTTTTTTTGTCGGTTTCACTATAAGCAATAACAAAATGGTTAAGTAAGCTGAAATAAATGAAAAATTTAAACATAGGAAATTTGAAAAATGCGACCTCCTTGTTAATAAAATTCTCTTACTTATAAACTATTATAAATATCCCAGTGATTCATACCTCCAAAGAATTTCTATGAGTTGGGCAAGTTTTTCTAGTACGTGATCAACTTTCGCTAGTGTAACTTTTTCCTATGAAAATCGCTCGAAAATTTGAAGAAAAATAAAACTGCATATTATGTTTATTGAAAAAGCTGCTGTTTGACTCAGGAATTGAACCCGATCCCATAACTGTATAGATACACCGCTGTACTCACGAATGTGCAGCTCCTTAGGCTTGCTCTCCTCGAGCGACAGGTCGCCCATGTTCCAGCGCGCGCCCTCCAGGTACAGGCCGCGCACGCAGCAGCCGTCCTCGGGCTTCTTGGGGGGAGGCTGCGGTATCGCCTGCGGGAACACATACAAACATAGCCTGTTAAAATCATAACCCTCCTTTGGGTTTGCCGTAGTAGGGTTATTAGTCCAGTTTATCCAAAATGGGCAAAGAACCAGCTTGTGGAGAACAAAAAATAAATAAAAATTGCTTACTTGCAACCATGACCTCGCACATGGTCGCAGCGATCAAAGTTTAGCTAATACGGTAGGTACTACTGCAGTGAAATTATTATCTAAGTCTATTTGTAAAAAATCTTCCTATGCAGCAAGTATTTAATGTTGCAGGTTTTGTCATTATTATTATTAATAACTAGCTTTTGCCCGCGGCTTTGCCCGCGTGGATGTCGGAATATCCCACGGGAACGTACTACCGAGATTTCATACCTAATAACATAGGAAAACGTCATTGACTCCTACCGCTGCGCCCGCGTTGCTCCGCGTAATTTTGAAACTGTGATATCTTTGAAACTATTCATTTAAATTATAAGATTCAAGGCATATTTTAATCTAAATTAAATGCCCAATTTAAATAACATATTTTTTTGGATAAGGATTAATACTGTACCGGTCAAAAAAGCTTCGGAAATAACAATTAAATTTGTATCAAATTCTGAAAGATAAAAATGGTTATTGTGGGTCATCCTTAGAAGATAAGACATATGCCATCACGGACTTTTTTGTTCAAATTTTTAAGATGAACAATACCGTAGAACATAAATTTGATGTATCTTTTCCGGTTAACGCAGCGCACGCCAGTAAAGCTCCCAGTCGGCATGATTTTTTCCGACTTCTTCAACAATAATCGTCATATTTCAGCCAATTTACACAAAACCTTAATGAATTATACACTAAAACCTTCTGCATGAATCACTCCGTCCATTGGTGTAAACCGTTTGAAAATCTGTTCGGTAGTTTTTGAGTTTATCGCGTTCAGACAGACAGACAGACGCGGCGGGAGACTTTGTTTTATAATATGTATAAGGATGTAAGGATAATGTTGGGAATGAACGAGAATGAACAGTAGCGGTTAGCATCATGTCTATAAAAGGATTGTGAAACAGATGACAGCCCCTTTTAATCCGATCCATCCTGTCCCTTGCTGTCCTCTCCAGGAAAGGAACTGTGATTGAAAGTGTGTTGTTGTGCTGATGTATGAAGAACGTACCTCAAACGCATAACCAATGGTATCGATAGCAATGACATGTTTCCTCGCATAGTTCTGTAGGGCTCCGGTGAGGAAGGCCTGCGGGAAGTAGAAGCCCGAGATCCAGAACACCTTGGGTATGCCGGTCTCGCCCCACTCCTGCATGAACTCCACGCGCAGGTTCAGGTCCTTTACCCACGCCGCTAGAGTGGGAGGAACGTCATTATAGTTTAAATTGTACTGGATAATATGTAAATTGTTGTTACCTGTAAAGGATTATGCATTTCAGGATTATGATATATTATTTTGCTCTTTATTTATTTACTAACTTTTGCCCCCCAGGTTTGCCCGCGTGGATGTCTAAAAATATCCCACGGGAACGTACTACCGGGATTAATAATACATCCAGACAAACCGACAAACGGACAAAAATTCAAAAAAAAATTTTTACGACATCAGTCTCTTCCCACACCTCATAGCAATTACTTTTTATATTCAATGCTATTACTAGTACTCGACTGCTTCGTTGGTCTAGTGGTCGCAGGCGCTACTGCTGAGTATGAGGTCTTGGGTTCGATTCCCGAGTCAGGAAAAGTTTTATTGGGTATCTGGAATTTTTCAGTAGCAGCTCGGAGTCTGGCTTTGTGCCCGGTTGATGGCAATAGGCTCGCCCCCTATTACATGGGACCTAAACATAACTGACGAAATGTGGGTGTACCTGCTACAGGGACACCACTGCCCAACCCTTCGGGGAAAAAAGGCGTGATGTTATATTTATTATTATAGTTAGGATTACCAAGCGGTTTTAACGAAGGGTATGCCTTAGAGCTCCACATTACAGGCACTACATTCCGTGACAGGCTCCCTCCCATCCTCTCCAGCGCCTCGGACATCACCACCAGACCTTTCATGGCTTTCAGCAGATCCCTGTAATAATTATACAAAGCAACAAATCAGTTACCCCTTAAAAATCCACTTTACTTACCTTTTTTAGGTAATGACAAAATGTATGATTAATTATTAAAGATAGTTAATTGATTCAGGCGTGACCTTACGGAAATCCATTATAAAATACAATAGACGTGGATATATTTAGTAACCTGTTCCGCTTAGCTATTTCTAAAGAGTCATAAAAAAACTCCTGAAAGAAATCGACACGTGTTTCACCTCTCAACGAGGCATCCTCAGGATAACGATGGACTTGTTGCGAACTCGAACACGGCATGTTGCCACACCGAGCGCTGAGCGCAGACCGCCATCCTCAGGAAGTCCATCGTCATCCTGAAGTCCATCGTCATCCTGAGGATGCCTCATTGAGAGGTGAAACACGTCTCGATTTCTTTCAGGAGTTTTTTATGGCTCTTTAAAAATAGCTAAGCGGAACAGGTTACTAAATATGTCCACGTCTGTTGTATTTTTCTAATGATTATTGTATCAATGTATATTGTGCGATTATTATTGCTCGATGTTTCGTACTCATTGTTTTCAATGACACACTACGCGACTACGCGACATGCGACTGCGACAGCTCCGCGACTAGACGCAACGACACGCTGCGGCCGACAATTTTCATATATTTTGCAAGCAGAGTTTCAGAATCGCAACGACAGTCTAGGGCAGTCGCACGCTCTCGCTACTTTTCGCAGCGTGTAAAACGCACAGTCCACGCGTACACCTGACGACAGTCGCATGCGACAGGTCAGCGTCAGTCTTTCTGTGAGCGCTGAGGAAGATGCACGTAGGTATGTACTTGTTATCGCCATATACATGGCTGATATCCAAATCTACCTACTACAAATCTTTTCAACTTTAGTATATTAGAATGTGGTGGTAGTAGGTATGTTTCCCATCAATCACCTTCCTTCCCATTCATTCCTGCAGCGTCTACCATAGGTCAGAGCGAGACAGCAATACAAGGCTCGAAAAAGATTGACCTCAACGGACGCCATTTTTGAAAGGAGTTCAAGTTCGTCCTAATCCGCCGCAGCGGAAGCATCTCTCCAGAGCTTTTACCGCTATTATATCTGGATTTCGTGATAAATCCAGGTTTTCGGGTCTTTATATGAAACTAGACCTATCTACTTATCAAGTTATATTGATTTTGAAGTGCTGTGTAAGAAATAGGAATCGTTTATCCGTGAAACCACGCTGGCATGCCGCGTGGTTAACCTACACATCGAGGACCTACGAAGTCCTAGCATCAGGAAGGCGACTCCAGACTTCTAGAAAGGTAAGGCGCTGCATCCTGTGTCCTTCTCTTATTCCTGTTTCTCCATACCAAAATAGCCTCATTCCAAGTCGACGTATACTGCCACATAAAGTTTATTACAGTCCACAAAACCGCCGATTCTCATAGCAAGGCTTTGAATCACCGCTCCAGGCTTTTAGAAGCCTGGAAAGAGCTGTTTAGGCAGTTCTATCCATTCTATGGTAAATTTCCCGCACCCCCTCATGTTAGCGTTTAAAGGTTTCACAGTGAGCTCAAGGCGCTAACAGTACTGTTGTGCTGATTAACAATTATCATAGAAATTATTAACACATTTCTCTAAGTTCTTATACAACGTTAGTTTTTATTTACACTAAACCTCTTAAGGGGTATTCATCATTATGAACAACTTTCACTATGGGACCAATGGTGAAACCGCGAAAAAAAAATCAGCTGTTCCCTACATTTTGACGAGATATGCGAACATAAATGTAGGGAACAGCTGATTTTTTTTCGCGATTTCAGCTTTGGTCCTATAGTAAAAGTTGTTCATAATGATGAGTACAATGACCCCTTAAGAGGTTTAGTGTAAACAAAAACTAAGGTTGTATGGTTCCTAGAAAATACATGGAACATGATGTTTCTCTATAAAGATAACTTGTTGATGACTTCTATGATAAAACATTGACATATCACCGATAGATGTTGACATCGATAAATACTTATGTTTATACAGGCTGATTCGTTTTCACTTTTATTTTCTATAAAATTGAGCTCATGATTTTTTCAGCGTTTTTCTCTATGACCTGGTAGTCCAGAACCTACCCAGACTTACTTAGAAAAACAAACAGCCTGTATTTATTTACCTACCGAGATGACGACTAAAGGTTATTTTACACCGGCGAAGCGAGGCGAGAATTGAAATTTGTATAGCAAAATTTCTATCCACACCCTGCCCATCTTTGGTGTAAAACGTCTACATGCGCGAGGATGTTCGAGGCAAGGATTGAAATATTTGTTAGTAAGAATAGAGTTATTTATTTTGTAAAACGGATATACAAATCTCACACCGGCCATCGAGGGCCCGCACGGTCTTTCTCCATCAAGCGCTGACTCGCGATGTCTCGCGCTGGCACGCGCTGGCACGCGCTAGCACGCGCTGGCACGCGCCGGCTCGCTCCGACCATCGTAAGACATCACTGCATACTATATTCTCGGCTGGCCGGCGCGCGAGACACGGCTGGCCGGGCGGCGCGTGATAGCGCGAGCCGGCGCGTGACATTGCGAGCCGGCGGCGCGAGGCAGCGCTGACTATCGCGAGACGGCGCGGTATAGCGATGGACATCTTTCGATGTAAAAGGGTAAGCGTGATTTCAATTCACGCCCATCCCATCCACACCTCGCCTCGCCGGTATAACACCACCTTAAAACTGTTTGTCCACCACACCGTGAACTTAAACCACCGTCATCTCGTTCTCGTTGACTTCCCGCCCACCACGGTGCGGTGGACAAACAGTGTATGGCGCCATCTTCACGTGCGAGAAAATCGCGGTGATAGTCTCGCCGTGCCTTTAAATTCAATAGAAACTCTTTAAATCAATGTCCACACGGCGATATCATCGCGGTGATAATTTGAAGGCACAGCGTGACTATCGCCGCGATTCTCTCGTCCATGGAGATGCCGCCTAAAAATACATGTAGCGCCGAAGATATTATTATTTGAATCAAGTAAACGCGCTAATGAAAGCATACCGCAAGGAATTGTTGATAACTATCAGTAGTCTGTTGTAACGATTAGCCTCTTGTATCAACACCGTGTTGAGAGACTCCTTGTACGACACTGGATATCTGCAAACAAATAATCCTAACTATACAGGTTGTAAACGAAACGTGGTCGCTCACAATGGGCCTTTAAGAAGGCTAAAAGTCACCCAAAGAGCAATGGAGAAGGCTATGCTTGGAGTTTCCCTACGTGATCGAATCAGAAATGAAGAGATTCGCAGGAGAACCAAGGTAACCGACATAGCCCGAAGTGGCAATGGGCAGGGCACATTGCTCGCAGAACGGATGGCCGATGGGGCCGAAAGGTTCTGGAGTGGCGACCGCGTACCGGAAGACGTAGCGTTGGAAGGCCTCCCACAAGATGGACCGATGACCTTGTGAAGGCCGCAGGAATCCGCTGGATGCGGAAAGCACAGAATCGGTCGAAGTGGCGGTGCTTGGGGAAGACCTATGTCCAGCAGTGGACGTCTTTCGGCTGAAATGATAATGATGATGATACAGGTTGTCCCTGGAAGTATGGATCAAAATCGAAAATGGGCGTGGGCAAGGTCATTTCCAAAGATTTTAAACCTGTAAAAACGGAACCCTTATAGGATAATATTGTTGTCCGTCTGTCTGTCAAGATCCTTTATCTCGGGAACGCGTAGAGGTATCGAGTTGAAATTAAAACCATATACTCAAGTCCCTTGAAAAAAAATCAAACTTCTAAGTTAACGTAAAAAAGATACGGCCGTTTCTGCCGCAAAAAACGTATATTTCG
This sequence comes from Agrochola lychnidis, assembly GCA_963680765.1. NCBI lineage: Eukaryota > Metazoa > Arthropoda > Insecta > Lepidoptera > Noctuidae > Agrochola > Agrochola lychnidis. The sequence goes on from OY796855.1 coordinate 24,317,624, forward strand.
ACACTCAAGGGAATCAAAATTTATAGGGTACTTTCCATTGACCTAGAACTATGTTTGCAAGTAATATCGTCTTATACTACAAGTACAGGGTACAAAGTCTGAAAACTATAAAGTAATTAAATTCTAAAAATATAGTATTTTTTTAAAGTACCTAATCAATCATCGAGGTTAAGCAACAGTATCCGCGGTCATAATTGTATGGGTGACCAAAAATTTTTGTACATTTTTTTAAACTTTCACTAATTTGTACAGAAGAGAAAAATCTGAAAGCCGTATATTTTTAATTAAATCACAAAAAAAAAACAGGGTCTTTATGCAAGGAACGGGGGTCCAAATGTTGAAGTGAGTTAACCGTGTCATGTGGGATATCGTATGAAAAGATTTCATTAGCACAAGCTTAAACAGATTTTTAATTATAGTTATGATGATAGTTTTCGATTTAAGACGAAGAATGAAAAAAAAAAACATTTTTTCCCTCTTTTATATGTATGTACCTTATAACTTTGGTGTATGTAGTACACACGGCTACACATCAAGCTATACAAATCCAGTGTAAGCTGACCTCGCATTGTACGGAAATCCTATACAATGCAAGATCAGCATAAACTGGAAATGTATAGCTTGTTGTGTAGCCGTGTGTACCTAACAGGTTGCCCTGTTATGCAGTTACCTAACTAATTTACGTATGAACTGTTAGTATTACCACAATTTCATTTATAAAACACAATAATATAAGTAATTATAGGTTTTGGAAACTAAATTTCGGAAAAAACTGCGATACTCATTAACGGCATAAATAAGTAAGAGTCTATTAACTGCTCCCAAATTACCATGTTTATTTAAATCTTTATTTTTTTTGTTTTTACATTCGTCCTTAACATATTTACTATTCTATTATTTGACATTATATACCTACGATTTAATTTCAACTTTTTTTTGTGACTTTTGTGGACATGATAATTATTCAGATTGATTACAGTTGTAATAGCAATCATATAATTGCGTTTTATTAAAATAGGTTTTTTTTACTTTTATTAATTAATTTATTTTTTGTATAGATTCTTTTCTACATATTTTGTGAATGTGAGAACGCTGTAGGCTTAGTGGATTGTAGACCTGTTGACCATTTTCTATTTTGTTAAGTACCTGGTACTTGTTGACAGGTCTACACTGTCCTCCCATACCTATTAACACTGTAATTTGAAAACATTGTAGAAACAATTTTATTTTGAAAAGAGTAACCGTGGAGTTTCTTGCCGGCTCTTCTCCATAGGAAGCGACCAATTGGAACCGTGCACCTAGCTTCTGACGTTTCATAAGTGCCCTTGTAGGTTTATGTGAAATAAAATATTTTGATTTTTGATTCCTGAACTATGGAACTACAAATTTGTACGGAACCCTCGGTGCACTTGTCCGGTTTTATTTTAAAATGTCCGTATAAGCCCAGATTAGGATTTTATCGAAATGTTTACATTCGGAAAATTTCGTATTCCATATTTTGTTTAGTTAATGGTCATGGAAATTTTATCACGAAAAAAATCTGGAGAATATTACACAAAGCTGTTCTAAAGAGCACTACTCCGTCATTACGTAAACAAAACAAATTAATTGAAATTTGGACAGGCCAATGACTGTCGGGCCAGCTTATTATTTATAAATATCTTACGTGGTGGAGATATAGTCAATATCGAGCAGCTTGGGCATTGATTTCAAAATATCGTTGGCGGCCATTTCTATGATGGTCTCAATGGATGCTCCTTCGCCCGCTACGATCTCCTTAGGTTGTAAATCACGAAGTGTAACTGTAAGAAGCAAAGTGTAACATTTATTTTGGCAGTTCGTCAAACAAAATACAAAACTTTTTACAAAAAAAAAAAAAACCGCCTTCTAAAAAAAACACTACTTACAAACTGAAAAATTACTTTAATTTCGGAAGTTGGTGGCAAAAAACGAAGATTAAAAACCAAAGACATCGACTTCGGAAATTAAAGTAATTTTTCAGTTTGTAGTTGTGGTATTTACCCCACACAAATTCGAATACCACTACCTGCTATGTAAATAACAGTAAGAGGAACTTAACATATCATCCACATACTAAGTGGGAAAACATACGTATTATTGAAGCTAACTCAAAAACTACCCAAGCAAAGTTAATAAAATTTATGTGGGACCACCTATGACCTACCAAACAAAATAAACGTGTGGCACTCGGGGACTGCCGCGGTAAAGCTATTCCATAGCATTTGTAACCTCCATACTTCCTATTTGTCAACGCTACACTTGGGATGATGACGTGATGACATAAAACAAAAATTACGTTCCCATGACAACATCACGTTGTCATGGGAACCGTCATTACATGGTTGGCGGAGTGGGGGGTGTTAGGTTTTTTTCGTTACGGAATTTCTTGATTCGGTCGCCGCGCTCAAAGCCCGCGATAAAAGCCATGCAATGGCTTAAAAAAAATCATTAAAATCAATTCATAATTGGCGGAGTAATCGCATAACAACATACAAAAAAAACATACAGTTGAATTGAGAACCTCCTCCTTTTGGAAGTCGGTTAAAAAACTTGCCCGTCACGGGACGCCCCGCAGATGTGAAATATGGCGAAGAGGGGCATTAGAGAGCGCCATGCCGTTTTGCCATCACGACATACGAAATGACCCCCAAGGCGCGCATAAAGATGAGGTCACATCAAGGACAACAGTGAGTGTAGAAAAGGGCTTATACAATTTGGAACTGAAAATGCTCAAAAACAACCAGGCCCGGAGCAAACCAAATGTAACTCAAATTGTAGCTAAACATTAGTAATTAAATACTACATCATAGGGGGCATCATCGAAGTCGATGGCTAAGTGTGTGAAATTGCTATTCATATTTTTACAGGGGTCATATTAACAAAACATAACATCACGCCTTGTTTCCCCGAAGGATTGTGCAGAGGTCCCTGTAGCAGGTACACCCACATTTCACCAATTACGTTTAAGTCTCATGTAACAGGGAGCGAGCCTATTGCCATCAACCGGGCACAAATCCAGACTCCGAGCTGCTACTGATAAATTCCAGATAGAAAAATCCAATAACGCTTTGCCCGACCCGGGAATCGAACCCAGGACCTCATGCTCAGCAGTAGCGCTTGCGACCACTAGACCAACGAGGCACCAGAATTGACAGACTTCCCAAGACCAACATCAAAATCTGCCTAGCCTTTTCCCAACTATGTTGGGGTCGGCTTCCAGTCTAACCGGATGCAGCTGAATACCAGTATTATACATGGAGCGACTGCCTATCTGACCTCCACAACCCAGAAACTGGGTAATACGATACCCCTTGGTAAAACTGTCAGACTTTCGGGCTTCTGAAAACCCGTAACGACTGTCAAAGATCCACGATGAGGATTTAATTTTAATTGCCGTGGGCACGTATCACTTGAAAATCGCCAACTCTTATTGCATTGAGCATATCAAGCAAACAGGTGTTTACAAACTTGAACTTTTTCGTCATTTTGAGGTCATGAGGAAAACTGTGTCCTAATAAGATGTCGCATACAATCGAGGCACGTAAGAAGCAGGACGTATTTATACCTACATTTTATAAAAAAGGAAGATGGCAGGAATGAGCATTGTCCTTTTTTAACCGACTTCAAAAAAAGGAGGAGGTTCTCAATTAGACTGTATTTTTTATTTTTGTTACCTCAGATCTTTCGACTGGGAGAACCAATTTTAATGATTCTTTTTTATTTGAAAGCTGGTGCTTCCCGTGTGGTCCCATATAAATTTTATTAACTTTGGTTGGATGGTTTTTGAGTTGGGTTCAATAATACGTATTTTTTTCCCACTTAGTATATGGATGATATCTTAAGTTCCTGTCACTGTTATTTACATAGCAGGTAGTGGTTTTCGAATTTGTGTGGGGTAGGTACCACAACTAAAAACTGAAAAATAAAAAACTTTATACAAAAAAAATCATCAAAGTCGGTGGCAAAAAACGAAAATTCAAAACCAAAGACACCGACTACCGAAATTAAAGTTATTTTTCGCTTTGTAGTGTTTTTTTTTGGAAGTCGGTTGATTTTTTTTGTAAAAAGTTTTTTTATCGAACCCTAAAGACAAAATTACATTACGAAATTCGTGACATGAAATGACATAATTTTTTAGGTTTAGCCGAAACCGTTTTGTAATTAACCGGTTAACGATATTAACCGGTATTTCAAAACCGGTTTCAAGCCCTGGTACTAACAGATGCATGAATTGGTTTCTGTCATAGCGTAGCTGATGTTCGCGTTGGCATGCAGGCCGAACAGCACCGGGTCGTCGAAGAGCGGCAGCGCGCGGATGTACTTTATGTAGTCCTCTATGCCCAGGTGCGAGTGTTGCTGTAACAAATATTTTATTTAATCGATTTCAAAAAAGGAGGTTCTTAATTAATTTGAATTCAGCTATATCTTCGCCAATTGTTCTTAAGTCTGTTTTTGTATTAAGAACTTTTCATTAAGAATGCGGCGACGCATGAATTATCCATACAAACGTAGTACATAAATCATTTGTAATTTCAGCATATTTCCACCATATTATATTGATATTCGGATTGAGACAGTATTTATCTAGGCTCGTACGTCTTTTTATTTCCAAAAACTTACCTTTAAATGAAGTGTAAGCGAATTGCATTTCGTACATTTTTACAGCGTAAATGACATGTTTTCATATTGTTTTTTCTGTATTATAAACAACAATATTTGTAATATTGTTTCCGTAGAAGCATAGTTTATGTTATCAAGTTACAAATTATCGAAAAAAAAATGGAAATACATTAAGTTTTCATTCATAATTTTTTGTATTACGGGACACATCCAAATTTATCATAAATTTTGAAAACTAGTAGTACTATCGCGTCAAGCAATAATTGTCAATGTGTGCGTGGTAGTATTGCTCACTGTAGGTGTATATCGCTCCGACAGGCACTCACACTAGCGCAACGTGCTTGGAATTGAATTTTGCAAATATCTCGATTTGCAGTTGCGAGCCGTGTCGCCGGCCTTAATTTGTATTTATTACCATGGATTCAGTACATGATTCTGAACCAGGGGTGTTCAGAATCATGTACTGAATCCATGGTAACAGTTTTCGCGTCGATGTCCCTACCACCCTGTATTATAGTAAATATGTATAAGTATGTGTAACATAAGTTTATTACCTATTTAAGTACTTGTGTACCTATTTTATTAATAATTCACTATGTTATCTTTTAATATTTTTTATTATTATCATTGTTCCTCCCAATCAGAGCACCTGCCATGTAATCTCTTCACCACCTTTGGTGGTAGAGTATGCCTAAAGCATTAAGTCCGCCTTTGTACCTTATTGTGTGCGAGAAGTTTAAAAAAACCGGCCAAGTGCGAGTCGGACGTTCCGTACAAACCGCATTCAAGAGGAAAGGGGTAGTAAGTTTAAAATTATTAATTAAAAATATTTTTATTATAGGATGTAACTAAAAATGTATGCTTTTCGTAATTTTTCCTTTATCTGTCCTATAAGAAGTTGTTTCGTACCAAATTTCAAGATTCTGAGTTCACGGGAAGTACCCTGTAGGTTTTGATTCCCTTGCGAGTGTCGAAAATTTGCAGCATAAACGGCTGTATGTTTTGATTGCGTTGGCTTAGAAGTTTGATTTTTCACAGCTCCAAGGGACAGTATACCTGAGTATTTCATATGAATTTCCGCTTGATACCTCTACGCATTTCTGAGAAAAAGGGTCTTGACAGACAGACGGACAACAAAGTGATCCTATAAGGGTCCCGTTTTTTCCTTTTGAGGTACGGAACCCTAAAAATAAAACTATATATAAAAATCAATTGCTGTTCGTTAGTCTCGCTAAAACTCGAGAACGGCTGGACCGATTTCGCTGATTTTAGTTTTGGAATGTTTGTCTTAGTCCAGGGAAGGTTTAAACGGTGAGAAAATATGGAAAAACTCAACAAAAAAAATTCATGAAGAAAATTCACGTTTTCATACATTTTGTGTGGATCGGCTTTTTTGATATCTAGGTAGGGTAGGTAGGGTAAAGTCAAAGTCAAATCATAAAACATGCACATTCATTGACTGTTAGGCGGAACGAAGTTTGCAGGGTCAGCTAGTAAGTTATAAGTATAACTAACCTGCCGATAAGCGCCAGTCTCGTCGTAGCAATGTTTGTCGGAGAGCACGGCCGTGGAGTAGTAGTCGCCCAGCAGGCACAGCAGGCAGCGCCGGTCCCAGTCGTCCGTCACGCGCCCGCCGTAGTTGATGTGCCCGGCCGTGAACGTCAACATCTGGAAAAGCAATCATAATATTCTATAATATTTGAATTTTATTATATAATTTAATATGTCGGAGACGGGTATGTGACTTTCGTTATTATCAGCGATATTTTAACTACTGTGGGCGTAGTGTGGGTAGTGTTGGTTAATGCGCAATAGAAAAACAGTTTGCAGTTCAGATCACATTATAATTTACTATCAAATTAATTACACTAGCTAAATTATACACACACTGGGTGCGACGGCGTTTATTAAAATTACCAATTAACACAATAATCACAAATTACAACTAACACAATAACTGAGCACCATGAATCGAGAACAGTTCCACGACGTCTTGACTCCGATGCGATCCGAGGCTGAATCCCTCCTCGCCGTGGTCTTAAAACATCACGACTCTGTAGAAGCGCGCGCTTTAGGTGTGGGTAGATCACGTCCTGTCGCCAGCGGCGCGCTTGCGATTCGTTTCATGTCCGTACTAATGACCGGATCCGACAAATATATAACATACGCAACCAGCGTGCTTGTATGACCAGATGTATGAACGTAAACGAGGCAAAAGGAGTATGTAAGGATCGTAGCAGGTGGCGTTCTGTAATTTCTGCCTACCCCCATGGGAAGAAGACGTGAGTTTATGTATGTAATAATCTATAAATTGTATAAAATACCCGTGGCCAAGTACTAACAGCCGCACGGGTCGATCCATCGGGTTAAGCTACGCTTGCCGGGGTTGGTCCGTGGATGAGTGACCATTTCTACATACCGAGACTCCTCCGTGCCTCGGAAAGCACGTTAAGCCGTTGGTTCCGGCTGTCATTCGAGGATCTTTGACGGTCGTTACGGTTCGTCAGAAGCCCGAAATTCTGACAACCAGTCTTACCACGGGGTATCGTATTACCCAGGGTTGTGGAGATCAGATAGGCAGTCGCTCCATGTAAAATACTGGTATTCAGCTGCATCCGGTTAGACTGGAAGCCGACCTCGACATAGTTGGGAAAAGGCTGGGCAGATTGATTGTATAAAATACTGATACCTTCAAAGGACTGCCTCGTTGGTCTAGTGGTCGCAAGCGCTACTACTGAGCATGAGGTCAAAGTTTTATTGGGTTTTCCATTTGGAATTAGCTCAGTAGCAGCTCGGAGTCTGGATTTGTGCCCGGTTGATGACAATAGGCTCGCCCCTTATTACATGGGGCTTAAACATAACTGGCAACATGTGGGTGTACTATAGGTACACCTCTGCCTAACCTTTCGGGGAAACAAGGCGTGATGTTATGTTATGTTAGGTACTATAAAATAGAGTCGGTTTCCGCGTCTGTCTGTATGACCGCTTAGTTCTTCTAAACTACACAATGGATTTTGATGCCCTAAAAACATCACTTAAATGATAAATGATTTTATTTCTGTAAGCAGGTTTGTACAAACACTTTTACACGTCAATCATATTTTAAAACTAGATGAGGTCGGCGTTTCCCATCTGACTACTCTGAGAAGAAAGGCCGAAACAAACTCAGAGGTCTCAGTCTCTTTTAAAGTCCAGAAATAATTTTGGTCAGATCTTAGAGAATTGATTTCGGAAGGTTTATGTGTATAAACCACAGAAAATACTTTTTATCCAGGTAAGGAGTCGTTCATTAATTACGTGAGGCATTTAGTGGGCGGGGAGGGGGTCGAGCAAAATCTCACCCAATCTCACGTGGAGGAGAGAGGGGGTCTCATCAAATTTCACGTTTTTTTTTTTTCCGCAAGAAATAGTGTAATGTTGCGGGGAAACTGGCACCGGCTTAGAATGTTCGCGTTAATCGGAGCGAGGTTGAAGAAGCAGGTTATTTTACTAAAAATCACATGGATATGAGCCACACCTTGAGACCACACCTCTTGAGTCCCAGTGGACTCAATTAGGATGATTTTTTTTTACGAATTTTAGTATTTTCTATTTAAGTATTTTATTGTTAGATTTTCTCACTGTGAATAAAGACAATGTTTTTAGTAATCTTAAATACTAGCTTACCTTAAATGTTTTTTAAATAAATCCAACGCAATCAAGCACAGATTAACTTTAGACGTACTTTCCCAAAAAAAATACGCATTTAAAAAATATCACGTCAGATTATTGTGGGGGGAGGGGGTCGAGCCAAATCTCACGACATCTCACCAAGGGGGGAGGGCGGGTCGAAAAATTGACAAATCGCCTCACGTAATTAATTAAAGTGATCTTGAGGGATATTTTTCGGTCGTTTTCCGACTTCCACGCAGGCAAAGTCACAGACAAAAGCCAGTTTTCAATGAAACGAGATTATAGTCAATATCTCTGTTCACAAGAATGGTCTCGTACAAAAATTTTATCACAAGTAACTTTTACATCCGTGATTTAAAACTATTTAAGAATAGAATGTATAAACTCACCCTAAGTGGCACTTCAGTGTACTCATTGAGGAACATGTGTAGCTGAGAGATACAGATGCGCAGGTCGCCGTCCGTGAAGTCGTAGGGAATGTTGAACCCGAGCGGGCCGAACTTGCGGCGTTCGATTACCACGCTGTGGAACATACATAGCGAGAACAGGAGCCACTGGAATGAGAATCACGAAAATATCATTTAGGCAAGCCAAGTAAAAACATTTCAATTTGTTACACATAAAAATAAAGCAAAACATAAATGCATAAATTAAAAGAGGTGAACTTAAAATCGAACGAATTCAATAAAGCCGACGTTGCAATGTTAATTTTTTTTTTTACAAAAATTACAACTGACTTCCAAACTACAAAGTGAAAAAATAACTTTAATTTCGGAAGTCGGTGTCTATGGATCAATATTTTAGTTTTTTGGCACCAACTTCCGACTTAAAAAAGTTTTTTTTTCTCTTTTTAGTGGGTTGGTTTGTAATTTATCTAAGTTACAATAGCCTTATGTCAACTGCTCATCAAAAATACCCAAATCGCTTTAGATGTGCTTATAATATTTGATGAGTTTCCTCGATTACTCCAAGATCACATATTCAGATCGTGACCAAATGACAATGGGACTAACTTGAAAGTATACCCTTTCAAACAAAAAAAGAATTTTTCAAATCGGTCCAGCCGTCTTCAAGTAATCGGGGAAAGGAAAAATATCCCGACGAACTGAGAACCTCCTCCTTTTTTTGAAGGCGGTTAAAAATGGTTTATTTGAATAACTTGTTACATCGCTCTCTCGTCACGAGAAAACAAAGGCCGTATTCCGAGTTACGCCTTAATCGCTCACAGCGCTCACATCCATACTTCGCGTTCCTATTTAGATATCACGATTATGACAGCTCAGAGCTGTCAACAATTCGGAACGCTCGTGAACGCGCTCACACTGTTCACAGTGGTCGCTCAACGTCAAAACTTATAACGTAACCCCAAAACTTGCACAAGATGGTTGGTCAATATTTCTTTGAGTATACACCACAAATTTCTTCGTCTTCTTTGGTTAGGTGGCGTCTGTAGCCAGAAGCACAAGTTAGAAAGTGCCACGTTAGTTTATAGATAAGATGCAACTCAAAACAAAACAGCACAACTGTAATTTTTGACAGCGCTCACGGTGATATTAATTTAGGGCATGGTCGGTGTTATCGCAAGATGGCGCATGTCATGACGTCATCTATAACGATTCACGGGACATCGTTATCGCGATCACACTTATTCGTTACGGGTATTAGCACGCTCAAATCGATTACAGCGTTACTCGGAATGCAGCCAAAGTGTCAAAGTGCCTTTTTCAAGTTTACTCGAGCTTGGCGGTTATGTTAAACATTAGGATGACGTCAGAATTGTAGACAAATCTGAACAAAAGGTGAGACTGGGCGTTGTTGCGCATGTCATGTTAGTTTTACTGGTCAATAATAGATATGACAAAAACCAAGGGGTATCGTGTTATCCAGTAACTGGGTTGTGGAGGTCAGATACTTCAGATAGGCAGTCACTCCATGTTAAATACTAGTACTCAGCTGCATCCGGTTAGACTGGAAGCTGACCCTAACATAGTTGTGAAAAGGTTAGATGACAAAAAAGAGTGTACTGTTTATTAAAATTACTTTTTTTCTCAAGTTAACCAATATCAACAGGAACGTAACGGCTGTGACATACGGACGGACAGACTCTGGAGTCTCGTAAGGATCCCGTTGTTTATTTATTATTAGGCTCTTCAACAATGAGTACACTATTACTTTACAATTAGTACATTGGAAACTTAAGTCTAAGCGCCTCATTACTTTAAGAAAAGCACAGCATGCACTACATAATGCGCAGATAAAACACAAATAATTAATTAAAACAAGTAATACATAGTTTAGATAACAGTAAAAATAAATTATTAAAAGCTAAATTGATTAAATGAAATTACAGTGATTAAATTAAGTTTCATTTAATTTTTAAATATGATTAAATTAAAATAATTTGATTTGATTTTATTCTAATTACGGAATCCTGGACCGATATTAATAAACCTTTTACTTTACTTAGCAAGTATCGCTCAGTACGTATTACCACTACCACCACCACTACCAGTGTGTATTATCACTTGCTTCAAAAACGGTGAAGGAAAACATCGTGAGGAAACCGGCATGCCTGAGAGAGATTTCTCGACGGCATGTGAAGCCATGTCAGAGGCCCATGGGCGGCTTTAAAACTCTGACACCAGTACCCTAATTGCGTAATAGAACACAACCACAATTTGTTTCGATTTGAAACAGATTGCTAATCCATAGCTTCAAAAGTTGGAAAAAAAAATCTGCTCAACAACGTAAATAACGCAATGAATGTTGTTGAACTGTCAAAATGAAACATACGAAAATAAGTTACGCAATTAGGGTGCTGGTTAGTCACTAACCACACGAAAAAGAAAAGAAGCGTTTTGCTTAAATATGGTCCCGTCTCTTTCTTGCACTTGTACTTTGACAGTAGTGGGACAGTGACAAGAATAATGCTTACCCAAAGCACGTACTAAGTAAAAGTTTATAAACCCGGCCCTAGAATTGCTCCGGTAAGATCGTCATTCGCAGCGGCTCTTAATCGAACAAGTGTATGAAAATGAGTCTTACCTTAAATTGAGGAACTTTGGCATCCGCTGAATTGAAATAATCCAAAAAATCGGGCACTTGATTCATGTATGCCTTCAATAAGTTCGCTTTTATCCCTCTAGGTGGCTCCACTGTCATCTTATAACCTGGAAAAATAAAAAAAGAAGTTAATTTCCGTTGGTTCGGCTGTCATTCAGGTCTATAACAGTCGTTATGGGTAGCCACCCAGTAACTGGGTGGATAGGCAGTCGTTCCGAAACGAGAATAGAGAAAATATCATTTGAGCTAACCTTGTCAATAACGATCCATAAAGATGGTAAAAACCAAGGGGTAACGTGTTATCCAGTAACTGGGTTGTTGAGATCCATGTATAATACAAATATTCAGCTGTATCCGGTTAGACTGGAAGCTGACCCCAACACAGTTGGGAGAAGGGTAAGCAAATAATGATGGGCTGTTGCTAACTTTTTAGGGTTCCGTAGCCGAATGGCAAAATACAGAACCCTTATGGATTCGTCATGTCTGTCAGCCACTTTTTCCAAAACTTTAAGAGCTATGCTGTTGAAACTTGGTAAGTAGATGTATGCTGTGAACTGCATTAAGATTTTCACATAAAAATAGAAAAAAACAATAAATTTTGGGGGTTCCCCATACTTAGAACTGAAACTCAAAAAATTTTTTTCATCTAACCCATACGTGTGGGGTATTTATGGATAGCTCTTTAAAAATGATATTGAGGTTTCTAATATCATTTTTTTTTTCTAAACTGAATAGTTTGCGCGAGAGATACTTCCAAAGTGGTAAAATGTGTCCCCCCCCCTGTAACTTCTAAAATAAAAGAATGATAAAACTAAAAAAAATATATGATGTACATTGCCATGTAAACTTCCACCGAAAATTGGTTTGAACGAGATCTAGTTAGTAGTTTTTTTTTTAATACGTCATAAATCGTAAACCGTAATTTACCTTTCATTCAATGTTACTTTCTGCTACGGAACCCTTCATGGGCGAGTCCGACTCGCACTTGGCCGCTTTTTTATGTTTTAACCTCAACTTTATAATTTTCTATTTTCTCTTTTATGTGTCTTTAATAAAAACGGTTTTAATTTAGGTAAAAAAATCAGTGGCACTCCGGGAGTGCCGACAGAAGTGAAAACTTGAACGATTTAAAAATACTTCATAAACCTTTAGGCGATTAACACACGGCACCGCGTACCGCCGCGGTAGGCGGTGAAGCGGATCTCATGTCGCATTGACCTAGAGGTATCAACGGATTTATTAGAATAAATCCGTTGATGCCTGACACACGTACACCGCCCGACAGCGGTCGAGGGTGCTCTCATCTCTCACCTCCGCGGCGGTGCGCGGTGCCGTGTGTTAATCGCCTTAAAGTAACTAGTAGTTCTGCGAACAATAGACCTCGTGAGCACAAACTTTTTTGCAACGATTAACCTTTAGCTAGTCGCGCCAAAAGTGCGGATCCCCAGAGTTTATTGTGAAAAAGAAACATAAAATAAGTACAAATATTTATTTAGAAAGGAACTTTAAGTAAAACATCTTAACTTATCAAAAATATAAGGCTTCTAGAAAACAATATAAAACAAAAAATGAATATAAAATAATACTTATAGCCGCGTATGTATAATATTGGCTAAAATATGGATCTTACGAAACTTTTTTTTGTACCTCAATAAAACTTATGTAAACAGAACTTTAATATTTTCTTTAAAGGTTGAGGGCTTTTCTTTAAGTGAAAGAACGACGTTCACGCCTCAAGCTTTTAAGAAAATATTAAGGTCTATGTTTACGTAAGTTTTATTTAGTACTTTTTAGTTCATTGCTTTAAAAAAAAAAGTATTTTACATTTTATTCTAGCATTAGAATTTGATATCTGTTCTATCACCTTCACTTTTAAGGTTCCTACTTGTCAAGACAAATCCAACGAGTCCAACACAACAGGGCTACCGTATAAAGTTGAGGTGTTCCTGTGGCTACCTTTCGGCACTATCATCAGACCCTAAACTACACCTTGGGCTAACTTACCTACTTGTCAAAACATCGAAATGACCTAAACACAACGGGGCTATCTTGTCTTGTTAAGGAGTTTCTATACTGGCCTTCCAGATCCATCATAAAGCCCTGGACTACACCTTGGGCTAACTTACCTACTTGTCAAAACATCGAAATGACCTAAACAACGGGGCTATCTTGTCTTGTTAAGGAGTTTCTATACTGGCCTTCCAGACCATTAATAAAGCCCTGGACTACACCTTGGGCTACAGTACTTGGCAAGACGAAACCAACGACCGCAAACACAATAGGGCTATCTTGTTTAGTTGAGGAGTTCATATGGACCTGGACAGAACCTAGTCTAAAAGCACTTGTGAATACATAGTCCAGGGAGTCTAAAAACGATGGTTTGGTTGAGGAGATCCTATGGCCACCTTCCGGCTTCATCATCAACACCACCTAGTGTAAAAGCACATCAATACATATCCAATGACTCCCTAACACAATGATACTATCATGTTTCTTTGGCCGAATCTTTGGATTTGATGGTTACGGAGTAGACCTGCAGGAAGAAATCATGACCGATAGCTTGTAATTTTCGAAAATATTTATATTTGACGGTGATGACCTACTTTTTTCCTATTATAAAACATGACATCCACATGACATCATTCAATACGTCAAATTCAAACAAAAAACCGGCCAAGTGCGTGAACCACGCACAATGAAGAGTTCCGTAGTTGGAATCAATTTATCCCAAGAACAAATTATAACATTGTAGTTGAAAAACATGTACTCCCATGAATCAAAAAAATTGTTTTCCTCACCCACACGACTAAAATGGGACAGACGAAAAATAAAATCGTGATTTTATTTTACCTACCACTTTGTCGGCGTGTTTAATGTATAGGTACCCATGCCAAATACAGCTTTCTAGTGCAAAAATTCTCTGAGCTAAGCCGCGGATAGACAGACAGACAGTCAGACGGACATGGCGAAACTACATCGGTTCATTGTTGACTACAGAATCCTAAAAACCAGAAAAATTATGAGTAAAAATTTGTAGGCCAGTTAGAAAAATGAACTAATTGTGTGGTTTTATGAAACCACGGTAAAAGTGAAACTTCTATAGGCGCCGCCATATTGACCTTGGCTGCTCTGACGAGCGCCTTTCACTTTATCCCTACTTCGCGGCCGACCGTCACGCGACATGCAACACACAGACGAAAAAGTTTGAGACAATGTAATAAAAGTTTCACTTTAACTAATAAACATGATAGTATAATAAATAGTGAGCAATTTACAGCATTTTGAGAAGCTATTCTGCTCACCAATTTTTTTTTGAGACCAACATAGAGTTACTACCTTTCACATAAAAAAAGAACCATCGAAATTGGCGGAGATATCCAGTAGCCCCCCCTTTTTGCCCCATTTTGGAGGAAGTAGCCCTCCAATCAAAAATCCCCGACGATTAAAAATTACAAAAAATTCGTTTAACCTGTACATCAAATTTCGTCCAGATCGTTTGTAAAATACGACCTGTAGACGAGTACGTACAAACTGACACACGAAAGCAAATTTTGTCAGACCTCATCCAGAGACGCTACGCTCGCTCGGTCAATAATACTTGCATAGAATATTGATCCGTAACGTAATATAAATAAAGAGCACAATCGCGTTTACAAATGAGGTGTTGGTAACGGTGTCGCGAGTTCAATTGTTTTTAACACTTCAATAAATAAATGAGGAACTGGTACCGTTCTGCAGCAGTGCCACAGGGAAGTCGGGCGAGGGCGTGGACGTGAGCCACAGGCGGAAGTCTTTGTGCACCAGCTCCGGCTGGATGTGCTCCACGTTCAGCTCCAGCACCGGCATCCAGGACGGAGACAGGTGGCAGTTCTGGAACACAACAATTACAAATAACATTGATACACAAGTACATAAATAGGTTATCAACTTATAATAAACATAAATATATTTTAAAGTTTTATTTCGGTCTGCACCCCTATATTTATATATAGGGGTGCAGACCGAACTTAATTTCGTAGTTGAAAAACATGTTCTCCCATACGGAATGTATGGGAGAACATGTGTTTGCAACCGCAACGTACAAGAATGGTCTAAAACTGTCAAATTTTAAGGCACCCTATATCATAATTTTTGCAGATATAAAAAACAAATTATATTTGTGTTCTACTCGATGAGCTCTAGACAATGACACCCCACATGCTAGGATTAGTTGATTTTTAAAGTTTTTTTTATTTTTATTAATTGACTCCCCTTTTAATTGTTAATTAAATTAAAATTTTATATTTGTTGTTAAAGCGACAATAAAAATGCATATTCTGTGAAATTTTCAACTGTGTTCGGTTCATAAAATACAGCCCGCTGATAGACAGACGGACAACGGAGGCTTAGTAATAGGGTTCCGTTTGGCACCCTTCGGGTACGGGACCCTAAAAATACACTTCTTACTTTTAGATTAAAGACTATTCCACATAAAAATGGCAATAAGCTCGCCCCCTATTACATGGGACTTAAACATAACTGGCGAAATGTGGGTGTTTCTACTATAGGTGCACATCTGCCCAACCCTTCGCGGATACAAGGTTTGATGTTATTTTATGTTATACACATAACTGAAAGAAAGAAAAAACGTTTATTGGCAGTAAACATGACGCAAAAAAAAATAGATTACAAAAATGAGAAAAACTTGGGGGAAGCATGCGTCACATCCACGCAAATCAGCTATCGCTCAGCATTATGCTACGAACCTATGCAAGAGCCCCAGTGCTGGTTCTCAGCGACAGCCGGCACCGACGTAATGACGTCAACCGGTGCAGCAAACAAATATTAAGTACTTACTTAACAAATCCTTAATATTATAAATGCGAAAGTAAGTTTGTTTGTTACGCCTTCACGCTAAAACGGCTGAACGGATTTGGATGAAATTTGGCACATATATAGATGATGCCCTGGAAAAGAACATAGGATACTTTTTTTTTCCCACGGGATCGAGACTTATGCGGGTGAAACCGCGGGGCGCAGCTAGTATTTATATAAATGTGTATTATAAGTTTATAAACTATTTGAGTACTTATTTGTATCTATTTTATTTATAATTTACTAGCTGCGCCTCGCGGTTTCACCCGCATAAGTCTCGATCCCGTGGGAAAAAAAAAGTATCCTATGTTCTTTTCCAGGGCATCATCTATATATGTGCCAAATTTCATCCAAATCCTTTCAGCCGTTTTAGCGTGAAGGCGTAATAAACAAACTTACTTTCGCATTTATAATATTAAGGATTATGAAACTTTGTGATATTGATCATTGTTCCTCTCAATCAGAGCACCTGCCATCTAATCTTTTCACTACCCTTGGTTGACTGGTAGAGAATGCCTAAGGTATGAAGTCCGACTTTGTACCTTTTTTGAGTGCGAAACATTAAAATAAAAAAAAAACAGTGGCACTCCGGGAGTGCCAACAGAAGTGAAAACTTGAAAAAAAATCGCCACCGCGGTAATCAACGTGTTTGTCTTTTACTCCATGCACCGCGGTAATCAACGCGTTGATGTCTTTTACTCCACGGTGTCGGTAAATTGCGTTAGTGTCGCAAAATCAATGGTTTTGTCCCATCTCAAAAATGCCTAACGCGCCTAAAGAAGTTTTCACTTCAACTAATATTTAAAACCTATTTTGATTCCGGAAGTCTAGGAAGTACCTGGAAGAACACCCAGTTTCCGAAGTCACTGCCGATCTTCATCATGGATTCAGCCAGCGGCCCCTGACCCTGGCCCAGGGAGATGCTCTCGAATCGCTTGCCCATCTTCATCTTATCCGCGAATTTCAACAGATCTGGAAATAATACGAACGATAGTTGAATATTAGATGTCTTTATGTTTGTCATAGAATCGGTTAATGCTCGGTTCCTATAAAACAAAACGCATCGTTTTGCTTACCAATAGTAGCATTTATTTTTGCCAAACTGGGCATATAAGTAGATTCGTAAGCTAATTACCCGACTACGGCAAAGCCAAAAGGAAGGGTTATGATTTTAACAGTTTTTGTATGTGTTTAAGTATGTTTGTTTGCATTTACGCCTGTTCCATCGTAGCGCCTAAACTACTGAACTGATTTTGATGAATGAGGTATCAATAGATTCGTAATAATGGTCCGGGTGACAGGCTATATACATTTTCCCTAAATTTAATATGGTGGACTTTACACGTAAATTTCTGACAAAGAATAGTAGATTGTTTGCCACGGGAGCAAACAACTATTTTTATGGCGAGAGTGTTTCTAAGAATCCTGAGCGCAGCGAGGGATTCAAAGTACGTCACTCGAACTTAAAATAGTGTTGCTGCACACTGTGAACACTACTTTTTATCACCTCCTATGAGAAAAAAAAACGTGTGTGATCCGACCCCCGTCAGGATCGAAGTTTCTTCTCAAGTAAGATTTTTTTTAAATCGCTGCCGCTATCGTAGATTTATATTTTGACCTCACTATAGGCTTTATTAGCACTTTCGAAAACTGAAAACGATACCCATGACGAAAAAAATGTAAATTTTCGCAGCCGCCATCTTGGATTTTCATTTTGACCAAATTCACACTTTCTCTCTCTTGCCAGCCTGTTACTTGTTCGTGTTTGATCCTTTTGGTAATTGGAACTTTTACTAACAATATCCACATTCCAAATTCAAATCACTTTTAATCCCTAGGGATTAAAAAGCTATTTTAGTCCCTCTTTACGAAGAATAAACTAGCACTTTTTGAATAGACGTGACAGTTTTTTTTTTTTTTTATAAAATATTATGACATGTTTGATATCAATATAAAGGTTTTTTTACGAGCATACTACAAATATGTACATCATATTGTTTAAGTGAATAAATATTATTTCACTCCTATTGCTCAAAAAGGCCGTCACCAGAGCGGGGAAAAAATAGCATTTCTTGCTCTAGGGGAAAAAGTAATTTCTTTTTAATTTTTGTCTGTTCCAACGAGCCTTGAAAAACGAAAGTCTTTATTTTTATGTAGAATAATCATGATTCGACTTATTACTGGTTCACAAAAAAAAAACAATTTAGTTTTAAAAATGGAACTAAATGCGGCTATCTCTTCGGCAGAATGCATGATTGCGTTGCGGCTACAGAAGAAATAAAAAAGGCATTGGCGCGAAATCTTTAGAATTTTTCTCTAATTACGAATTGAATTGGTGACCGTAATATAATTTACAACAGCGAAAATGTCATCATCTAGTGAGAACATCTTCACAGAGGACTGAAATTAAATTGCCGGAAAAAAACATCTCGTTAAATATCCAGAATTGAACAAATTGTACATTTAAATAAAATAAACTATTTATTATTGTATTGGATTATTTTATTTTCTCGCAATCGTAGTGAAAAGTAGAGTATAACACACGGCGCTAAAACCCATTATAACTCGATTTCTATTTACTGCCTCGCTGAAGCTCGGGAGTAAAACTACCTCGTTACAATGGGCTATTTTAGCCCCTCGTATAAGAATCTACTAATAAATTGTTAATAATCAAGCTAAAAGTGAGAATGCGCGCTACGTACGGCGCGGCTGTAAAATTAATACCTATAATACAATAAAAAGCCTGATTAAAATATTTATTACTGACCTATTGTATTACTCTTATTTACGTTTTCGTAAAGTTTATCAAGCGTTAAAACGGAAAAGTAGAAAAAAAATAGTAAAAAAAAAACTGTAACCCGATTAATGGTCTAGGTAAAAGCCGTCGACGCATGCCATTATAATTTTGTAGGTGTTCCTGGCACCCACATGGTATACAGGCATGCGACGACGGCTTTTACCTTGACCATTTTTGTACCTGTCTTGATTTCTGTTTGAAATATTTGCTTGTTTCGTACTTTTTAGATCACTTTTATTTTTCCGTAGTGGGGTTACAGTTTTTTAAACATGTTTTTTGAATTTTCCATGTAATAGCAACTTCCATATTATAAATTTATAATATGCCAAAGCTATATCTGCTTTATTATTGGCAAACTGTGTGCCTTAACCTGTGTCAAATAAATTTATTTTCTTTCTTCTTTCTTTCTTTCAAAGATACAAGAGTATTAGTTTTAACCTATAACGATCCCTATTTTATAGGAATCGGCCATAAGAAACTATTAGTTGTGTTCTCGTAACTTGACAAAATGTAAATAGCAGCTTTTTTCACGATTTTTGGGTCCCATTATACAAGTTATTCAAAATGATGAAGAGGTATGTACAGTCAAGTCTTTTATACCTTCGTCAGTTTCAAATTCTTTAGCAAATCGGGACAATACCTTTTGAAGCAACATAACCTAAGATAAAGAACAAGGATAATTAATTTCAGAATGGTTTAATACACGAACTGTAGATCTATAAATAATAGATAATTTAAAAAAATAATATCGAACGCAGTAGGCATGTAGACAATTAAACCTATCCCTTTTAGCGTTTCGATGGCAATCTTCATTGAGTTGGCCTAGAATTTTGCTAGGGGTTTGGCACCGTCATTGGCTTCTTACCATTATATGCATTGATTAACAATCATTTCATCAGTTCGTGTATTAAATCATATTTAAAAAACGAATCACCGAGCTAAGGGCTGAGTCTCAACGGATTGTAACACTACCGTGCTACTCTACCGAGCACAACACCCCGCCAGGAACGGAAGTCGTCTACAGACTATTCCGAGCCCCGACATCGAACTGAGTTAAATTCGGACCTTCGGAGCCGTGATGCACGCGTTACACGGACGGCATCGATCTCCGCGATCCAAATGGGCTTCGGCGTCGCACCTCACGTGGTGAAGCGCGACTAGCAAAGTCACATTGTTTAGAGCCTCTCGACTCTCGGGGCTCCATAGTGAG